>PVIA01013516.1:0-31573 GCA_004024845.1 Tonatia bakeri | reverse complement strand
TCACTTTATTTTATAAAAATTTCAACATGTGCAGCTGCTGCCACCTGCACTAGGTTCATATGGATGTTCTCCTTGCCCTGGTCCCCCTCTCTCAGCTGTCTACACAAAGTAAAACTAATTCCATTTTCCCTAGTTCAACCCAAATAAATTGCTGTACTAAGAAAGTGAGATGATGCAACAATGAAAACAGTAAACTTGTGGAATCAAATGAGGAAGGCAAACTTTTCAAGCTCAGAAGACAGTGATGATCTTTCTCTCCCCCACTACTTCATGGTCAATATGTCCCTGTTGCATAGCAAGTGCTTAAGAATTATTTTTGGAATTAATTAATGAATTCTGAAGTAATTGAAGTCCAGTGATGGATATCTCAACTTACACTGGCATTTTTGCTGAAGTTGAACAAGGTGATGATGTCCTTGTTTCAGTTCTCACACTATAAATAAGTGTCCCTTTCGTGGTGTATTTAGTGCCCCATTTTCCCACATTTTTGTGCTTTTTTTTTTTTTTGGTAATTTTGGTGTTTAAAATATCCTTGAAGTAGAGTGCTGAGGACTTCTCTAGTGTTGTTAACCACAAATGGACTGTAGTTTGCCTTACACAGGAAATGCACATATAGATAAGCTTTGTTCTGGCATGAGTTATAGTGTTGATGGCCATGAGTTCAGTGTTAATAAATAAGTAATGCATTAAATCCAGAACAAAGAAAGAAGAGGGATTTGCTGATCTATATGTGGAACTGCTCACAACATGCTAAAAAACATTTATAATGCTCTAATGAAGCTAGGAGTAGATGGAGAAAGGAGCTAGATTTGTGAATTCACTATATAATGACCATTTTTGTTTATTTAAGCATAATGGACAGCACAGCTGTGTGGCTAAAAGTCCAAAATACTTGTAATTGCATTACCCATGGTCAGGAAAATGTTAAACACTCTTGGCTGGTGTTTTATTATTTAAAAAATACTACGTATAGCTCTGGCCAGTGTGGTTCAGTTGGTTGGGCGTCAGCCCACACAGCAAAAGTTCACCAGTTCAATTCCCATTCAGGGAACATACCTGGGTTGCAGGTTTGGTCATGATTGGGGCACATATGCGAGGCAGCTGACCAATGTTTCTGTCCCTCTCTTTTTCCCTCCTTTCTCCTTCTCTAAAAATTAAATAAATAAAATCTTCAAAAAATACTGCATATAATAAATAATTTGAAATTATGTATACATTAAAGAAGGTGTCTTTAAACAGGAACACAAATAAAACAGAGATATGTTTTTATTAGTTGACAAAAATGTTCTGACCAGAGATTCATAGGAACATAACCCTATATTTTCCCGAGGAGCAGTGGATCAGCATTTAGTAACTTAGTGTTCACTGTGTCTTCAACACAACAGCCATAACTAGGAACAACGTACTGTGTGTACACTCCTTGCTTTGGTCTCACTTCAGTCCTGACTGTCAACACTCTGTTCTCTTTTCCTGACCATCTTCTTTCTGCTTCTGTGACACGCTTGCACTGCTGCCTCTCAGACTGCACCTTTGTCAGTGCCTCTCAGATTTTAATGTACCTAATGAATCCCTTGCTGATTTCGCTGAAGTGCAATTATGATTCAGTAAGTCTGAGGTTATGTCCAAGAATATAGATTTCTAACAAGCTCCAAGGTGGTAACTCTGCTGTTTGTCCCTGAACCATACTAAATAGTAAGGACTGTTTCCTGCCTTTCTCTTTTTGTTTAAAATACTTGGAAAAACAATTGCACACAAATAGGTTTCTACAGTTGTAAGAATGGTTAGAGACCAAATTGTGTTTCTCCTGAGGGATTCAGAGAAGTCACTGAGGAACTAGTAAAGTGTGAAGACTTTTAACAAAAAGCATAAAATGTCTCAACTACGACACGCATCAAGAAGATAAGAAAAGACTATATATTTGGCATAAACTTAACACAGGTTTTTATTGAAAGCATACTACATACAGTTAATACACTTTAAACATGACACAAACTTTAAGAAGACACAGACTTTGCTCTCAGAAAATGTAAAAATTAGAGGGGAAAAGGGACTTGCATAGCTGCAGCAAAGGATAGAAAGTAGAAAGTCAGCAAAGTCTGCTGCAGAGTGTGGTGGGAGTTCAGACACTGCTTCCACTTGTGAATCAGGGAACTCCCCCCAAAAGAAGTGACATCTTAAATGGGCCTGAATTTCATTAATTTTCCAATATAGGGAGGTTACTAGGATCTCATTTTATCCAGAGACAAAATAGGAGTTTTAAATCTCAGAACCAGGTCAGAACGCAAATCCTGTAAAATATAACTAGTGTACATTAATAGCAGACCATTAAATAAACATAGGTAAACAACTATAAAAATTGTAGAAAGGAGAGTTGAAAGGACATTATCACCATGCTGAGTTTTAAGTGTGTTTTGAGTCCCTGGGCTCCTGGAATCTCTCCAAAGGAAGAGGAGTGGGAGGAGGTTCACGGTGTGTCCTATAAAAAGAGCAGAGATGAACGTTACTGTGCGTGAGGTGGAGATGAGAACTGAAGAGTAAAAGGAAAGGGACTGGGGAAAGAAGAATTAAGGGGAGAGAGACGAAAATAAGTACAGGACAACAAGTAAGGAGGGGATAGAAGAAAAGGAAAGATGGATACAGGAAACTCACCAGCGCTTTTTAAGCCAAAATGCAAGACCTGTCAGAAGAAGCACCAGGGGAACCATCACTGCCCAGATGATCAAGCCCTTGGAGTTAGGACGGTCTGTGGGTTTGGGTGCACACAAGGGTGTCATTTCAAATCCACCCCTTGTTTACTATATTTCCCTCATCTGCTCTTTTAAATCTTGAATGTTCAACTCCCTAATCTCCTTTATTCTTTTTGTTCTCTTATCCCTTTTCAGAGATGAATCTTTCATCTAACCCTCAACATCTTCCTACATCTGCAGCTCTCTTATTTTCACCTATGTTATTTATTGAATTCTTTTCATTCTTTTGGGATTTGAGTCTATAATTCCAAATTTCTTATCTGGCTCTTTTACTCTGCTCGTGGACCATCTACTCCTCTTCCCAGTGTGCACCCCGGTTTCTTCTTACCCAAGTAGAGGATGATGTCCTGGCCTTGTAGACTGCTGTGTGTCACCCGGCAAGACAGGCCAGATGTCTCAGTGGCTTCCACACCCAAGAAGATGTGAAGATACCATGTCCCATCAGCATTGGGCAGGATATCATTTTGTTGAGAGCCCTGTTGTGCCTGTTCACCTCGCATCCACATAACCGAAATTGGCTTTGGGTAGAAGCCAGAGACATGACAAACCAGCAACAGATGGTCAGGACCAGGATTGGGGCCAGTGGACAGCCAGGCCTCTGGTTTTACTGCAGAGGACAGGGAAGATGCTCAGATAAGCACTCTAACAGATTTGGAGTTTCATACCTTCACATCAGTTTAGACAGACACATCTGTCCCACCCTGGGAATTCATCACACATTATCCCTCTCCCTCTTGACTCCTTATCCTAAATCTTAAGGGATGGTAGGAAGATATAATACTAGAATAGAAAATTTTTGGAGGAAGGATATGGGACTGACCTTTTCTCTGGAGATCTGCCTTCCCTGCATCAAGGGCACTTAAGAGATAGCGTGGGCAGGTGTTACGGAGGTTCCTGAGCATTACTTGCTTGGTGATAGTATACTGATTAAATGGTCTGCACATCTGCTGAGCTCTAGTTCCACCCTTTAGAGATGGCACCCATGAACTGTTCTGGAAGCTCAGGAGCTCTGATCCTTGATAAGCAAGTTGCCAAAAGTCTAGCTTGACTTCCTCAGAGTGCAGCTCACAGCCTACTGTACATTGTACCACAAAGGGATCTAGAGAAGAGGGATTACAAATTAGGGGAAAGAAGGAGTTTAAAAAGATGAAATAAGTGGAAGCAAAAAAAAGGAAGTAGAAAAGAGAACTTTGGGGGATTTGAGGTAATGGAACAAAGTTTCATTTCTTCAGATGTTCAGAAAAAAACATAATTAGTGGTACTTGAAGGTGAAAAAAATCAGTCACTTTTTTTTCCTTTGAAAATGGAAGGGAGTAAATTGTTGAAAGAAAATGGCATAAATGGTGAGAGCAAGAGAATAAGGAAGAAGTTAGTGTGAGAGAATTATGTTTATAATTACTAGGCTGAATGAAGTGAATTAGGCTACAATGAATGTACACATAGAGATTGGTAAGGAGATTGAATGCGGAAAAAAATTGGAATAAAAAACTCATTGAATAAACGTACCCCACCCAACATTGCACCAGCTTATTTTGGGAATTGAACTTACATTCAAGCATCCATTTACTAGCATGATTATGAAGTAAATGCAGCAAGTCATTGTGGGCCCTTCGTAATAACTCTTCCATTTCTGTCATCTCCTTGTTGCTGAAGTTGCCGTTGGACCAAGGCCACAGGGAAATAAAACCACCAGAGCTGCTCTTCCAGCTATGAGTCTGCAACTCACCCAACCAACCAGAGCCCCAGCTGTGGCTCCAGGAGCGGTTGTATACGGATAAAGTACCGGTGGCTCTGAAGATTTGGTTCTGGAAGGCTATTGGGGCGGGGGGTGGGGAAGACAGAAGGAGGGAAAAAAATGCATTGGGAAGGAAAGAGAATGAAGAAAGAAAGGTGCGTCAGAAAGGGAAATCTCAGAATCTGGAGATAAGGGAAGCCATAGTTACCTCAGCAGACATTCACCTACCCAGGGCCACATGCTTTATATAAGGCTTGGAGCAAAAGTAGACTTACAGTGTTCATAGGAAAAATAATACAATAATGAATAAATAATAACACAAGAATAAACTTTGTTTCATATGCTCACAACTATAAACCTACTTTTCCCCCACCTTGTACAACCTTCAGAAAGCACAGGGTCCTAAAGTGATGCTGAAGGGATACTCAGAATGGAACTATGCTGACATTCTCACTCTCCAGGTGTGTTCTGAGGACACCACACAGAGGAACACACACACACACACACACACACACACACACACACACACCCCTTTTGCACACAGCTGGGCAGTTGCAGGAGTTCTTACCATCTTCATTGTCACCAGCTCTGAGAAGAACTGCTAGGAATGAAATTTGCAAAAACAGCATTACTTCACAGATGTTACTTCTTTCTCTCAGAAAAGTTTGTCTTTGATTTCCGTTTTAAAGAAACCTACCCCACAATACTTCTGTCTGACTTCCTTCTTCTGCCAACAGAGAAACCAGCACCATCACTCCTGACCTAGTTAAAAAAGAACAAAACAAAAAACCAAAAACGAACATTCTCCTTCCCTAAACCTTAGTCACCAATTGAGCCTCTCATTTTACCTTCAGTTCTGACTCTCTTCTTGGGCTTCCAGCCTCTTCTCCTCAGTACCGGCCTTCATTCTGTTCATCTTTCTCTAATTCAGCCTCTGTGGAATAAGTCTTATGTGGTGTTGAAAAGTGTTCTCATACATACAATAAATGCATAAAACTAAATGGCTTTCCAATTCCCATCTGATGTTCTTATGCCCTGCTCTTTTCTGTCACTCTCCTTCTTTTGCCAAATTTAAATATTCTCCAGATATCTCTTCTGTCTCTGAGACACCCAACCTCATTCATGTCTCTGACATCTCACTGGTTGCTTTATTGACTTTCAGAATCTTCTGTGACTGCCTGTGTATCAGTGTAAACTACTACTCCGTTATTCTTAGGGAAGAACCACTGACCATCACAGAGACCACAGGAACTGTGAAACGCATTAAGAAAAATCTCTATTAGATGTACACTGATGTATATTCATTTACGTGACAGTCACTTAGCGCCTGCCTGGATACACTCATCTTGCAACACTCATGAATATACAGTTGTCTACAATGCACTCACTTTGTTCAAGGAGCTTCTATTCTACTAAAGAAGAAAACACAAAACCAAGAACTATAAATCTTGGTGTGCTGGGTTTTATTGTAAATATAGACTCTAGACAAAAACAAGCCTTCTTGAAACAGTATTTTGTAAAGTGGCAACTCTTAACTCTTGCCCGCTCAGACTCTGGACTGGAGTGGTATGTTCAGGGTGTTAAGTCTGTCTACCTCTGTTGTACTGGATCCCCAGCATCTAACCGAAGGCCTGTTAAAGGTGATCAATGAGTGATTTTGAATGATTGAATAATTTGGTTCAAGAATCCAAATTATTTTTTAGTCATTTAGATTTTAACATATGTTTTTGAGACATCAGAAGTCATTATTTGTGCTTCTAGTTGGTGAAATGAGAATATTAAACAGTTTTATTTAGGAATAAAATATATGCTAATATGCATAAAGTTTACACAATGGCTTATGCTATAAATCTCCTATTACTTATATTTTAAACCAGTTGAGATCACAGTAAAAAAAAATTACAGTGTAGGTTGTGTGTATCCAGGAGATACATTCATTACTAGAATGTACCGAAATGGGGAAAAAAAATTAAAAACTGCAAATTTGCATTTATTATAATTGTATAAAAGATGTTTTTTAAAGATTTTATTTATTTATTTTTAGAAAGAAGGGAAGGGAGGGAGAAAGAAAGGGAGAGAAACATCGGTGTGTCGTTGCCTCTCATGTGTCCCCGCACTAGGGACCTGGCCTGCAACCCAGGCATGTGCCCTGTGTGGGAATCAAACCAATGACCCTTTGCTTCACAGGCCCATGCTGAATCCACTGAGGTACACCAGTCAGGGCTAAAAATGTTTTTTTAATTTTCAGTTACAATCTAGAAATTATTAAGCAGAGAAATTTAAAAATATAAAGAATGAAAGTTTTTCTTTTAAATAACAGAGATATTGATATTGCTAAAAAGAAACAACCAAAAGGGTCGTGAACATTAATCAGAATCTTCATTAGTTGGCTTTGCAAAATGTTTGTAACACTCATGACAAAAAATATTGTTATACTCAAGTCATAAATACTTTTCACAACACTAGCAAAAATATTTTGATGAGGGGCTCATTTTGGATGCATATCACCTAACACATCTTTTTTTTCCTTCTTGTTAAGGGAGCTATATCTATGTTATCATTACAATTTCCTTCAATTTATGTTTGAAATCGATGAAGTTTAAAGGTGTAAAGGCTTATGCACAGCTCTAGAGATTCCTGGACACTTTTTATTTGTTCTGACACTGGCTGTTACAAGATTCTAATATTTTGTGCCTTATTTTCACATTGATGTTCAGCATGTGAATACTCTGAGGATTTCTTTCTACGATATTAAAAAATGTGTGGACTGTAACTGGAGGCCATTATCCGGTGTTCCTGGCCACATTATATGTATCTATCATTTCGTCCACAGTGTCAACTACTGACTTAGTTTGGTTGTAATACTGTATTTTTAAAAAATGTTTTCTGTTTATTTTAAAATTTATTTTTAGAGTCAGGAAGAGAGGCATACAGAGAGGGAGAGGGACATCAATGTGTGGTTGCCTCTCACATGCCCCCTACTAGGTACCTGGCCCACAACCCAGACATGTGCTCTGACTGGGAATTGAACTGGTGACCCTTTTGTTCACTGGCCGGCACTCAATCCACTGAGCCACACCAGCCAGGGCTGGTTGTAATATTCTATTTTGTCAGCTTTTGTGAATCTAAATGTATGGCATCATTAAAATGCATACTTGAAATTAAAATTGAGTTTTTCCCCTTTTTGATATAAGAGATACTAGTGTACAATCTGCACGAAAACCAGATAAATTGGATTTTTCTAGCCTGTTTTTAGAAGACAAAAATTCAGGGGGTAGTTGGGGTTTATTCTTACAAACAGTACCTACATATGAAAGTTGCTTGTTTTTTAGGTCAGTGGTAAGATTTATATCGATTAACTAGTTATCTGCTATAATATTACGTCCTGATGAGTAAATGTGTTCTGCAACCCTCTGGATCACATCTGCTGGTTAATTACTAATCAAGTAAGGACTTTCAGGACTTTCACTTGTACAGATTTCAAGATTTCCTTTGCAAAATACTTTTGAAAAGATCATAGCAAAAATTTTTATATGGTATTTTCTGGGCTTGGGTGGAATATATTGTCTAAACCCATATTTGCCTCTAAATCCAGGTAATATTTCATCTGTTGTTACATTCTGTCCCATAGATTAATAACATAATCTACAATTTTCTATAAGTGCTGAGAAAATGTCTCTCACAGCCACTAATTTATCCACTTTCAGGTATTCTAAGCCATTAAGTTTGTCATCATACTTGATACAATTATGAATATATCTAAATCTCTATAAAGATATCGTGTCTAAAACATACAGACCCACTACCATCTGTGGGCCACAAATCCTGCAAATCTAGCCAATGGCTGTGACATAAACCAGTTAGATATAACAGGGCTAAAAATGCTTTTGTTTTGGTTTTGTCTATTCATTTAGTGTATCTTTCTCCTGAAAACCAAGATAGAATCGATGGATTTATTAGTATATAGTAAGATTAGGTAATGACTTCTGGCCAAGATGGAGGCTTAGGTACATATACTGCCTTCTTGCACAACCAAAAGAAAGACAACAAATACAAAATAAAACATAACCAGAACTGCTATAAAATTGAACTGTATGGAAGCTCGACAACCAAGGAGTTAAAGAAGAAACATTCATTCAGACTTGTAGGAGGGGTGGGGATGGGAATCTGGGGTGGACAGGACATGAAGCAAGACGGGCAGCTGGAGGACCTTGCAGGTGAGGTGGTGGCTGGTGAATCGGGTTGTCTGAAATTTGTGTAGGAATGAACTGGGAGGAACAACTGGGGAGTGAAACCATGTGCAACCCAGGGTTCCAGTGCCAAAAAATAGTTTCAAAACTTCTGACAAAAGAAAAAACGGTGGGCATTGCGGTGGTGGGAGAAACTCCCCGCCTCACAGGAGAGTTCAAATGAGAGACCCACAGGGTCCTAGAATGTACACAAACCCACTGACCCAGGAATCAGTACCAGAAGGGCCCAATTTGCTTGTGAGTTGTGGGGAGAGTGACTGGAAGCCAGCCAAAAGCTGAGCAAACAGCATTGTTCCCTCTCTGTCCCTCCCCCATATACAGTGCCAAAACCCAGCCAAGTGGGTTTCTTCACCCTGGTGAATACTTAAGGTTCCAACCCTTACAACGTAACAGGAATGCAGAGACAGAAGTGTTCCCAAATGAAAGAACAGCTCAAAGTTCCAGAAATAAAACTAAGCAATGAAGAGAGAGCCAACTTATCAGTTCAAAACACTGGTATTCAGGACTCTCACAGAAATGGTTGAGTGTGGTCGCAATATAGAGGAAAGAGTGAAGGCCATGCCAAGTGAAATAAAGAATAATACAGTGGGGGCCAACAGTGAATGGAAGGAAACTGGGACTCAAATCGAAGGTTTGCACCAGAAGGAAGAAACAAACATTCAACTGGAACAGAATGAAGAAACAAATATTCAGAAAAATGAGGAGAGGCTTAGGAACCTCCGGAATAACCTCAAACATTCCAACATTTTCAACAGCAATTGAAAACTTATTTGAACAAATAATGAAGTAGAACTTCCCCAATCTGGCGAAGGAAATAGACTTCCAGGAAGTCCAGGAAGCTCAGAGAGTCCCAAAGAAGTTGGACCCAAGGAGGAACACACCAAGGCACATCACCATTACGTTACCCAAGATTAAAGATAAGGAGAGAATCTTAGTAGCAAGAGGAAAGGAAAGAGTTACCTACAAAGGAGTTCCCATCAGACTGTCAGCTTTCTCAAAAGAAACTTTGCAGGCAGTAAGGGGCTGAAAAGAAGTATTGCAAGTCATGAAAGGTAAGGACTTAGATCCAAGATTGCTCTATCCAGCAAAGCTTTCATTTAGAATGGAAGGGCAGATAAAGTGCTTCCCAATTAAGGTCCATTTAAAGGATTTCATTATCACCAAGCCCTTATTATATGAAATGTTAAAGGGAGTTATCTAAGAAAAAGAATATGATCAAAACTATCAATAGTAAAATGACAACAAACTCATAACTATCAGCAACTGAACCTAAAAAAACAAAAACAAACTAAGCAAACAACTAGAACAGGAACAGAATCATAGAAATTGAGATTACATGGAGGATTACCAGTGGGGAGGAGGGGGCAGAATGGGTGGAAAAGGTACAGGAAATAAAACCATAAATTACAGGTACAAAATAGACAAGGGAGATTAAGAATAGTATAGAAAATACAGAATCCAAAGAACTTATATGTATGACCCTTGGACATGAACTAATGGGGGAGTAATGGTGGTGGGAGTGGTGTGCAGGGCAGGGGGGAATAAAAGGGAGAAGAAAATGGGAAACTGTAATAGCATAATCAATAAAATATATTTTAAATGAACAAAAAGTGAATGAACTAAACAGAAAGGAAGCCACATCCAGAGGTTGATGAAGTCCTCCTAGGCATCTCTGAAGGCTTTTTCCCCCTTGAACTCTTATATGATATGAAAGAGATACAAATTTCTGTTTTGCTTATGAAAAATAAGGTTAGATAAATGTCATTTGTGACAAAGCAGTTCAAATTTCAAGATCTGTCTTGACATTTTTTGCGTTTGGCCAAAGTAATAGAAGTTAACACAATATTCTGTGGCTGTTTTCTAATGTGTATTAATTATTTTTTCCCTCCATTTTCATTCTTTTCTTAAAATATATTTTATTGATTATGCTATTACAGTTGTTCCAGTTTACCCCCTTTATTCCCCTTCACCCTGCATACTCTCTCCCACCCACATTTCCCCCCCTTTAATTCGTGACCATGTGTCATAAGTTCTTTAGCTTCTATATTTCCCATACTATTCTTACCCTTACCCTGTCTATTTTCTACCTACCATCTATGCTACTTATTCTCTGTACCTTTTCCCCCTCTCTCCTCCTCCCACTCCCCTGTTGCTAACCCTCCATGTGATCTCCATTTCTGTGGTTCTGTTCCTGTTCTATTTGTTTAGTTTGTATTTGTTTTAGGTGTGGTTGTTAATGATTGTGAGTTTTCTGTCATTTTACTATACATGGTTTTTATCTTCTTTTTCTTAGATTAAGTCCCTTTAACATTTCATATGATAAGGGCTTGGTGATGATGAACTCCTTTAACTTGACCTTATCTGAGAAGCACTTTGTCTGCCCTTCCATTCTTTTAACTTGACCTTACCTGAGAAGCACTTTATCTGCCCTATCTGCTGGATAGAGCAGTCTGGGATGTAGGTCCCTTCCTTTCATGACTTGGAATACTTCTTTCCAGCCCCTTTTGCCTTCAAGGTCTCTTTCGAGAAGTCATCTGACAGTCTAATGGGAACTCCTTTGTAGGTGACTGTCCCCTTATCTCTTGCAGCTTCTAGAATTCTTTCCTTCATTTTAATCTTGGGTACCGTAATGATGATGTGCCTTGGGTGTGTTCCTCCTTGGGTCCAGCTTCTTTGGGAGTCTCTGAGCTTCCTGGACTTCCTGGAAGTCTATTTCCTTTGCCAGATTGGGGAAGTTCTGCTTTATTATTTGTCTAAGTAAGTTTTCTACTTGTTGCTGTTCCTCTTCTCCTTCTGGTACCCCTATAATTCAGATGTTGGAATGTTTCAAGATGTCCCGGAGGTCCCTAAGCCTCTCCTCATTTTTGTTTTGTTTTGTTTTGGTTTTGAATTCTTACTTCTTCATTCTTTTCTGTGTGTTTGTTTCTTTCTTCCTTCTGATCCACTCCATTGATGTGAGACCCAGTTTTCCTTCCATCACTATTGGTTCCCTGTGCATTTTTCCTCATTTCACTTAGTTTGGCCTTCATTTTTTAATCTAATTTGTGACCAAAATCAACCAATTCTGTAAACATCCTTATCACTAGTGCTTTGAACTGTGTATCTGATAGGTTGGCTATCTCTCGGTCGCTTAAAAGTATTGGCTCTGGGGCTTTGATTGGTTCTTCCATTTGAGCCATTTTTGGGGGTGGTGGTCTGGTTGCGCCTGTTATGTAATGAAGAGCGGAGCCTTAGTTGTTCACCAGGGCGGGGCAACCCAGTAGCTGAGTAGTGGCGCTGTATGTGGGGGCCGCGTCAGAGAGGGAACAATGGTGCTTGCTCTGCTGTCTGTCGGATTTCAGTCCCCTGTGCTGCTTCCCACAAGCAAATTGGGCCCTTCTGATGTTGATTCCCATGTGGGTTTTTTTGTACGTTCTAGGAACCTGTGGGTCTCTCAAATGAACTCTCCTGTGAGGCTGGGAGTCTCTCTCCCGTCACCTCAACCTCCACAAGTGTTTTCTATCAGTGTTTTTAGGCTTTATTTCCTGGTGCTTGGGCCTTGGCTTGTGCGGTCTGTCTCGCTTTCTGTTTTCACCTGGTTTATCTGTGTTCGAATGTGTGAGTTCGGACAGCCAGCTGCCTTGCGTGCCTCACTGGGTATGCTTATTGCCTCCCCGTGCCCACGCCTGGGGTCTGCCACCGTGGTCTGCTAGCTGCCGCCTGAGCCCTGTGCTCCTGGGTCTGCCAGCCACCACTCTTTCCTGCTGCATCCCCTCCTTGCCAGCTGCCGACTCTGCCCCTCTTACTGGTCTAGATGAGTGGTTGTTGGGACTTCCGTATAGTTAATTTTCTGTCCTAGTTCTTTTTTTGTTTCTAAATTTTTGTTGTCCTTAATTCTGGTTGTGCAAGGAGGTACAGTGTGTCCACCTACGTCTCCATCTTTGCCGGTAGTCCATTTTTCATTTTTTATCCTATCTAAGAAAATACTCTTCATTCACATCTAATTCATCTTCACTCTGTCAATAGAAATATCTTGCTCAGTATCTGAATCTTCTAAACAAACTTCCATATAATCTTCATCTTCTAAAACAGTTTCATTTTCAAATTGGACTCAACATTCTCATTATCACACTCGAGCAGGGCAACATCTCTTGGATTATTGAATTGAAATATTTTTCCAGTCATTTTCAATAGTAAATGAAAAACACACACACAACACTGACTACAAAGTTCATGTTGGGTGGAGGTGGGGGTGTGGTGGGGAAACTATACCAATACTAACTTTAGAGTTTGCAGTATCTCTCAGATAGTTTACTATCAAATATCACACACCGTTATGAACCATGTATTATAACCAAACTGACAGCTTAAATATGATGGTTTACCATGTCATTAGGTACAAATGTGCATGTAGTCATGACCTTGAACCCACACCCGATTTATGTAATAATATTTAAGAAAAGAGTTTGCATCCCCGTCAGGGTTTAAAAAAAAACAAATGGTGATAATTTGTGGAAAATAAAATCAAGAGTATTCTTGAGTTATTTATCCAAGATTTTCTTCTTAATTGGCTCTGGTTTATTGTCCATGCTTGTCTCATCATAAGCTGGTCTTTGCTGGGCTTGCTGATTCTCCTCTTTCATGCTGTTTATAATGGTTAAAAGCTCTTAAAATTTAATATATTTTTTGTAACTTGTACATAAATGGCCTTTGGCTATTATTTTGTTTCTTTGTACAAGTGAACAGAAAGTATCAAGGGCTTATTTAAGAAAGGAAATATTTAGGGGAAAAGGTAAGATTATCTTAACCCTAAAAAGCCAAATTGAGAGGGAGTAAGGGTTTATTTGAAATCACAAAATTGCAATTCAGGTAAGCACAGATTCTAGCAGAAACTTAAATAGTGTCCTGTTTAGAGGGTGAGGGCAAGGGAATTTTATGAGAAAAGAATGGGATAATTGCATGAATACAGAAAAGACATTTGTGTTGGTGCTACAAGCTAAATCACTGTGTCGTTATTGTTGGGGTTCAGAACAGGTCTCCCCAAAATGTGTGACTTTAGCATTTGAATTATTTTGAGTGGAAGGCAATTAAGACTTTGCAGGCTTATCAGAAACTTACCTCTACTTCAAAGAATTTAAAATAGGCCTCTTGCCCATAATAAGCTATCACCAGAAATAACTTTTCTTAAACTGAACATCTCATTATCCTGCAGTGATCTTTGAAGCCCCTGTGTACCTTACCTCATCTTTACCTGAGAGTTGCCTCATATACCTCATTTTAACTGTGAACAAAATAAAGCCTGTGTAATAAACTTGACAAGTTTAGCAACAGAAAGCAACCTCACAGGGTGATCTGATCATAAATTTCTAACTAGGCAGGTAGTCATGCTCCAGGTCTATAAAAGGTTTATCTGTGCCTTAGGTGAGCCCTGTCCATTGTGCATCCAGGTTAACACACCTTTGGAATGTCAGAATTAGTCTTTTCCAGACCTCTCTACAGCACAACCACCCTCAAGGGAGCATATAATTTTGTTATGTGGCACTATTCTATCTCACTTTCATGTAATCTTCCTAAATTTCCTCTTTAATCTGAAATTTATTATGAAATGAATTCCAAAACACATTCTGTGGAGCATTTGAAATTTTGCTTCTGTCAACATAAATGTACAAATTTTTAGAGACTTTTTTGAGTTTGTATGAGCCAAACTGATGACATTTGCTGGGAAGCAAAACTTCAACAGATGGAGAAAATGCTCTGGGAAAATGGCAACTTTGTACCCTATTTCATACATTATAATCAAAAGGGAAGATAGAAGTGGGTTCCATGAATTCCATTGGTGATAGGGAGGCAGGAGAAAGGAAAGTGGGGAAATCCCTGGGATTAGAAAAATTAAAATGAGAAACACATACTTCTTTTACAGAAGTGGGTACAGAATAGTTAACAGTCAACAATTAACATGACAATAGTAACAAAGACTGTTTGGGATTTGTGGTGCTTGTGCTAGGAGGAGGAGGGGAGGGTATTACTTTGACATTTCAAAGTTATGCTATAGTAGATATGAAAAGAGAATAGATTGGCTCCATTAAGGTGAAGATTGACAGGGAAGATTCTAGCCTAGGGCAAGACTACTTGCCAGAAACTGCTTTTAGTAAAAAACTTTTAATTTCAGGCCATCCTATGTGGTTACTTTAGGTCTCTGAGTTTGTATGGCTGCCCCGCAGGCTGCATCTGAGCTTCTCAGGTTTAGTATGTGGCCCCTTTTTCCCCACACTTACCAGCATGATATCCATTTGACTCAAATTAACTCTTTTTAGTTTAATGATTTATTTTTTATTCTGTTTTCGCATTTTCCCATTTCTCTTCGATGCCCACCCGCTGCCCTGTTTACATGTCAATGGATCATTTATACTTCTTACTTAACTAGGCCCTTCCCCCACTTTATCGGTTTATCTCCCTCTCTCTTTCCCTCTGGTTACCATCAGTCTGTTCCTTGTTTTCATGCCTCTGGTTCTGTTTGGGTTTTTTGTTCATTAGGCTCCTCTTATAGGTGAGATTATCAAATTAACTCTTGTACAGATGTTCTTTACAGGTTTGGATGTTCTTAATCTGGTACCAAACAACTGGGGTCCTACTGTCACAGGTGGGCACAGGTAACCAGGTTCTTGGTGATGAGGACAAAGAATTGAACCAAACACACAGAGTTTATAGCAGAAAGAGAAACAGCAGATTTATTAAGTGATAGTATACTCCAGAGAACATGGGAGCAGGCCAACTCGAAGCAGAGATTGACCTCATGGGCTGGACGGATTCTCTTCTCATAGGGTGGATCCTTCCTGGCTAGTTTTGGCCGGCTTTTACTGTGTATGTACAAGTAGTTGTATTACTTTAAAGCTACTGCACATGTGGCCTCCCATGATTTTCCTTGATTGGTCACCAGGGAAGGGGTTCACACAGTGTTCATTTATTATCTAAAGTTATACAGTCTTAAGAGTAATGACTTAATGTCTCCTTTCTTTCTTCCTTTCCTTTCCCTTTTCCTTTTTCTTTTTTTATTGCTTAATGTCTTCATTAAAATCCCAAAGTCCCTTAAAACACCCATAGACACACACAGTCCTTCCTTACCCCCTTGCTCAGTCCAGGGTACCATATCTCAGGAAAAGAAATAGAAGTCTGTGGCTCAGGTAGCCCCTGGTTCCTCCAAGTAATCTGTGCTTGGCTGGCAGGCCTTTCTTGGTTACCAGCAGCATTGGCTGTGTCACTGGGATCTCCAGTTCTTAATCCAAAATCACATGGCACCTTCTAATAGCCCACCAGGGAGAGTCCTTTCACTCCTTTCCTTCCTGCTGCATGTCTCCTGCATTCTTCCAAACTGTCAAGAGAGAGCGCTGCTTTGCTGTTACATCTTGCTTTCCAGCTTCCTAACCTGAGTGACAAAGGGAGACCCAAGGCTGTGTGGTTCCTCCTGTCATGGCTGCTGCACCTGGGTTTATGTCCCAGCATCAGTTTTCCTCTGCAGCCCCATTTCCAACTCTTCCCACAATCGGCTACACCTGCCAGCCTGCCCATATTTTTCCGGTTTCTCTGGCTGCCATAGTAAGTCTAGGCAGGGGTGGTCCCTTGGCATGGAGCAAATCATCTCCAAGCTCTCACACAGGCGCTGTAACTAGGGCAAGTTGCCTCTCTGTTACATCCTGGGTGGAAGTAACTCCCATTTCCCTGGCTCAAGGCATGGCCTCAGCTATTTAACATGTACAAGAAACCAGTTAAAAATTAGATATGTTACATGACCACTCATGAGGTTATTTGCAAATCTGTTGCTATGCAAAATAACTGTCAGTGGCTCTGCTCATGTGTCCCATCCTCCAGTTCAGACTTGGGGTGAGGACATCCCATAGTTTTAGTATTTCCTGGATGGAAACCCTGAGTTCTGGAATCCATTATAAATCCCTCTTTGCAGGGGTGTCTCACTGTACCCCGTTACACTGCTGCCTACCACCACCCTCCAGGCGAATTTCAGAGGCAAATATTTGGTGATAAAGGAAAGGAGCCTTTATTTAAAAATTACACAATTTTGGAATAACAGCTTTCCACATGAATTAGTCACTTAAGCCTATCAGTTAAGGCTAAACTCCTTAACATCTGAGTTCTCCAATCATTTCTGCTCTTAGTTTTAATTACCTTATTTGTATAGGGCTAGTTCACAAGCTAAAACAACAAACTAAAACAAAAATGAAAACTACACAGTTGGAAGAATGGCAGGCTTCTACCTCAGGGCTTGTCTCCTAGAACATGCAAAGAAGAACCCTGCCACCCTCTGCCAGGCCAGCCTGATCCTAGGCTGTACCTGGTGTTCCTTCCCATCCAAAATACTGTCTGCTGGAAAACACAGGTAGCTGTGCAAAATCACCCAGACATCTTTGGGGAAGAAGAGAGCCAGAAGGTCAGCTCTCTTTTATTACATGCGCTCTGGAGGCGTTCAGCCTCTTAGCCAACCGCTTCCCAGGCTGTTTACCATTGCCTCTTCTTACAGCCTTTTCTTACTCCTCTGCAGTGATCTGAGCCGATCTCTCTGTATCAATTCAACTGTGTTTCCTTGAACCATTTCTGTATGCAGGTTCTCTTAGTCTTTCATGTAGCGATACTGATGTATATATATGTACTAAATTTGATTATTTTCTCTTGTCAATCTAACTCATGTTGATTTAATCATTAGACCCACCCTGGCTGGTGTGGCTCAGTGGATTGAGTGCTGGCCTGCGAATCAGAGTTGCTGGTCCATTCCCAGTCAGGGCACATGCCTGGGTTGCGGGCCTGGTTTCCTGGTGCAGGGCATGCAAGAAGCCACCACCCATTGATGTTTCTCTCCTTCTCTTTCTCCTCTTCCCCTCCTCTAAAAATAAATAAATAAAATCTTTAATTATTAGACCAGTGGAAAGAATCTAGGACAGTAAACTTTCTTCTTTCTCTACACTATTTGTACATGGTTCCTGATTCTATCCTTAGAAAGGGAGTTTCGGGCAACAAAAGTGTTTTATGAAAAGTGACCTCACAGGGTGACCTGATCAAAAATTCCAGCTGGGCAGGTCATGACTGATAGTCACCTTCCACACACATAACTTCTTTAGTAAAAAGTTTACCTTTGTTTTAAGTAAGTCCTGTACCTTGTTAATAACACCTAGATATACAGGAACAATAACACCTTTGCAATAAGATGTAAGTACCCTGAGGAGAGCACAAGATCTTATTAACTATCCCGTAATCTAGTCCTCACTTTGGTTACTCTCCCTTCTCCACGTAATCTTCCTTATTAATTTTAATACAGAAAAGAAGCTGCAAAACTGTTATTCTTAAAAGTGAGACCTTGCTCCCTAACATGTAATCAGTTTGACTAAAACACTTTTTTTAATGTATTTTTTCTATTACCATTTATCTCCTTTATATCCTCTTTCACCTCTACCCACCTGCCCACCCCACAATTACCACACTGTTGTCTGTGTTCATGACTCATTTTTGTTTTTTTCTCTATCCCTCCCCGCCCAGCCCCTCAGAGCTGTCAGCCTACTCTCTATGCGTCTGTCACTATTTTGTTTTTTTAGTTCAATTTGTTCATTAGTTTCCACATATGAGTGAAATCAAATGGTATTTGTCTTTCTCAGACTTCCTTATTTCCCTTGGAATAACGTTCTCCAGGTCCATCCATACTGTTGCAAAGGGTAAAATTTACTCACCTTCTCTCATTCTGAATTAAAAACCCAGTGCCTGATGTGCAGCTGTTCGCCTGCAGTTAACAGCTGTTCATGTGTTAGGACCGTTACCTTAGCCCACTGCTTGAAGAAGTTAAGGTATGGTACCTTGCAAGTAAACTATATTGATGTGGGAAATGCCTCTGGGATACTTTTCCCAGATGTTTTCCTCATAGTTACAGTCACCCTCACATGAAATCTCTGTATTGCATTTGTAATCTAAAAATCTTAATTTCTCCAATTTTTGTTGCTTACTCTACTTTAAATCTCCGAATTAAAGTATGTTATAAGAAATTATACCAAGTAAATTCCAGTAAACCAATTTAATTTCATTATTCTAAAGCCACAGTTACATAATTTCTATTTATCTAACTTGATTTATATTTTATTAAAAGTATATTCAGGTGGGTCAGTTCTTTTACATGTAAAAATTATACATGGTGAAAACTATAATAGTGAAAACTGACTGACACATCAAATGTTGAACTTTACTAGTAAATATTTTGCTTTTGAAAGTTATCATTTGTAGCCATTATTTCTACAAAAGTTCAATTTTCTCTGATTAGCTTGTACAGATCTAAATGTTACTATATGCATTGTATCCTCGAAGTATTTTGTTTCATTTAGGTTTGCTGCTATTTATATTTACTTTATAATTTAAAGCAAGAAGAGTTTAGCTCATTGACCTTTGTCTTGGATTTGTTTGTTATATTGTTAATTTGGTTCTCCAACAAACTTTGCAAACTGCACTAACTGTGTAGGCCCTGAACTGAGAAAAGCATATAGAACAGGAGTAAATGTTCTCTGTTATATAGACTCATGTTCCTTACAAATAAAGATAGTTAAGTTTCTTGCTTTAAATCTTTATGGCTTGTAGCACAGGAGCTCCAAACCTGGGAGCTGCTTAAGTGTTGCTGATATTCTGAAAAGAACCACCTGGTGGACTAGCAGAAGTGGACGTGCCGTCTATTACTCACATTACAGGGGAGTGCACCCATGACGACAGGTCGGTGTGAGAGAGACTGCACCTCCTCCAATCTGAGGCTCCTTATAAAAGGTCCCAGACAAAGGCAGCACATGTCTAGGTTACACAAACCTACATATGACCTGGAGGTACATTATATCAGTGTGCAAGTGTGCAAGGAAAAGGTCAAGAGGCAGTTGCGGGACAAGAAGCCACTCCCAAAAGGAGATAAGAAGGAATTACCATACATTCCCCAAATAATACACATGTCTTGTCTTGAGGTAACTCTTTTGGCTTTAATTTTTTTTTCATATTTGTTAATAAGGTTAGGACCTTCACTAAAATGATGAATACAAATTGTAAGCACAGACATCCTTGCCTTCCTCCCAACCTTACAAGAAAAGCAGTGTCAACATTTAGTAAGTTTGTTAGCTGTTTATTTTGATGCCTTTTATGAAATTGAGAAGGTGCCCTTCCATTGGAAGTTTTTGACACAAAGAGGTGCTGAATATTTCATATGTTTTATTTCTATCTAGTGAGATAAAATATGATTATTCTTTGTTACTCTGTTACCATGGTGAATTATAATGCTTTTTACATTTTAAGTATATCTTCCTTATATGGGATAAACCCAGGTAGTCATCATATAATAAATGTTTTATACACTTCTAGATTCTATTAAATTTTGTTAAGAATTTTGTGTATATGTTTATAAGAAATATTGATGTATAGTTTTATTTTCTTGTAGTTTTTGTAAGTTTTTAGCGGTAGAAATATGATGACCTTATAAAGTAAATTAGGAATACTTTCTCTGTTTTCTGAAAGATTTTAATGTAAGACTGGTATTTCTTCTTTAAATGTTTGAATTCATCAAGCTTTCTGAGTCACAAGTTTTCTTTGTGGGAGGACTTTAATAACATTATTTTAATATTTATTTGTGTTCATTGTATTGCTTTAAGATTTTATTTATTTATTTTTGAGAGGGGTAGGGAGGGAGAAAGATAGGGAGAGAAACAGCAATGCGTGGTTGCCTCTCATGTGCTCCCCCACTGGGAACCTGGCCTGCAACCTAGGCATGTGCCCTGGACTGGGAATCAAACCATTGACCCTTTGGTTCACAGGCCAGCAATCAATCCACTGAGCCACACCAGCCAGAGATGTTCACTCTATTTCATATTTAATATTTAACATTAAACAGATTTTACTAATGCCAAGGTAGTCAGATGTTATCTCAGTTAAAACCTTTTTAGGGAACAGTTTACTTATAATCTACATTTTAAAATGTATTGTCATAAAGTTTTTTGTACTGGATCCATCTTATTTTTTTAAATTTATTTATTATTTTTAAAAGATATTTTATTGATTATGCTATTAGACTTGTTCCATTTTGCCCCTCTTTATTCCCCTCCACCACGCGCCGACCATCCCACCCACATTGCCCACCATCCTAGTTAATGTCCAATGGTGGTACATGTAAGTTCTTTGGCTTCTACATTTCCCATAGTGTTCTTAACCTCCCTGGGTCTATTTTGTATCTACTATTTATGTTTCTTATTCCCTGTACCTATTCCTCCATTCTCTCCCTACCCCTTCCCCACTGATAACTCTCCGTGTAATCTCCATTTCTCTGATTCTGTTCCTGTCCTAGTTGTTTGCTTAGTTTGTTTTTATTTTAGGTTTAGTCATAGATAGTTGTGAGTTTGTTGTTATTTCAATGTTCATAGTTTTGATCTTATACTTAGATAAGTCCCTTGAACATTTCATATAATAAGGGCTTGGTGATGATAAAGTTCTTTAGCTTTACCTTGCCTGGGAATCACTTTATCCGCCATTGCATTCTAAATGATAGCTTTGCTGGATAGTCTAATCTTGGTTGTAGGTCCTTGCTTTTCATGACTGTGAATACTTCTTTCTAGCCGTTCTTGCCTGTGAAGTTTTATTTGAGAAGTCAGCTGATGGTCTCATGGGAACTCCTTTGTAGGTAACTGTCTCCTTTTCTCTTGCTGCTTTTAAGATTCTCTCCTTATCTTTAATCTTGGGTAATGAAATGATGATGTGCCTTGGTGTGTTCCTCCTTGGGTCCAACTTCTTTGGAACTCTGTGAGCTTATTGAATTTCCTGGAAGTCTATTTCCTTTCCCAGATTGGGGAAGTTCTCTGTCATTATTTTTTCAAATAAGTTTTCAATTACTTGGTCTTCCTCTTCTCCTTCTGGCATCCCTGTGATTCGAGTTTTGGAACATTTAAGGTTGTCCCCGGAGGTTCCTAAGCCTCTCCTTATTTTTCTGAATATTTGTTTCTTCATTCTGTTCCAGTTGAATATTTCTTCCTTCAGTTCTAAACCATTGATTTCAGTCCTGATCTCCTTCCTGTCACTGTTGGTTCCCTGCAAATTTTCCATTAATTCACTTTTCATGAACTTCATGGTTTCCTGTATTTTGCAACCATACTCAATAATTTCTTTGAGCATCCTGATTACCAGTGTTTTGAACAATGCGCTGATTACCAGCGCATTGATAGGTTGTTTATCTCTTCATTGCTTAGTTGTATTTTTTTCTAGAACTTTTATCTGTTCTTTCATTTGTGCCAATTTTTTGTCTCAATGTTCCTCTTATGTCATAAAGGGCAGAGGCTTAAGTATTCACCAGTGCGGGGCCACCCATGTGGCTGCATTGTGGTGCTACATGTGGGGAAGGGGTCCAAGAAGGAACAATGTTGCTTGCTGGGCTCTTGGCTAGCTTTCAGTCACTTCCCCCACTACCCACAAGTAAATTGGGCCCTTCTGGTGCTGATTCCTGGGTTCATGGGGTTATGTACCTTCTAGGACCCTATGGGTCTCTCCATCAAACTCTCTTGTGAGGGTAGGAGTTTCTGAAATGTCCACAGGTTTTTTTAGTCCCAAGTTTTGAGGCTTTATTCCCCTGTGCTGGAGCCCTGAATGGTGTGTTCTGTCTCACTCCCCAGTTCTTCCTCCCGGTTTATCCAGACATGTAGGACTTAACTGCTCCGCCAGCCGCTGCCTGCGCTGCTCTCTGCCCCAGCTGCCCATCTCCACCCCTCCTATACATCTGGATGAACATTTCTTCTTTAACTCCTTGGTTGTTGGACTTCCATACAGTTTGATTTTCTGGCAGTTCTGGTTGTTTTTTATTTTTAAATTTGTTGTCTTTTTTTTGGTTGTGCGAGCAGGCAGAGTATATCTACCTACACCTCCATTGTGCCCCCAAGTCCTCCTGGGTCCATCTTATTTTTTTAATGGTAGGATCTATGATAAATCTCTTCTCTCCTTCATACTGTTAATTTTTTCTTTTTTTTTTGTGATCATTCTTGCTAAGTATTTATCAATTTTATTAATATTTTCCAAAAACAAACTTTTGGTTTTATTGATGTCTATTTTCTGTTTCATTGATTTCTTCTTTATCTTTAGTATTATATTTATGTCGGGTTCACTTTATGCTTTTTGTTCTTGCCCCTTAAGGTAGAAGCTTAGATCAATGATTTTAAACATTCTTGTTATTATTTGATATAAACATTTTGAACTCTCATTGCACCATTTTGAACTATGTGCCATAGTTTAATATGCAGTGTTTTCATTATCATTTGGTTCAAAATATTTTCTAACCTTTCTCTTGAATCCTTCATTGTTGCATGAGTTTATTTAGAATTGTGCTATTTTTCAATATTTGGTATTGTCTAGATGTTTTTTTATTATTGATGACCAATCCAATTCCATTGTGATCAGAGTATATACTCTGAGTGATTTGAATCCTGTGATATTGAGACATCTCTGTGGCCTAGCGTATGGTATGTGGTGATGAAAGTTTCATGTGTGGTGGAAAATAAAAAACAGACTCAGGATTTATAAGGTGTAATGTTCAATGAGTATATATTAGGTCACATTTACAGTATTGTTGAAACCTTCTATATCCTTATTGATTTTTATTTACTTATTCTATCAATTGCTGAGAAAAAGGTGTGTTAAAATCTGTAATAATGAATGTGATTTATTTCTCCCTTTGATTCTTCAATCATCCCATTATAAATTTTGAAATTCTCTTCCTAGGTGTATTGACAGGATTTTTATGCCTTTTTTATGAACTGATCATATTATCATTATGAAATATTCCTCTTATCTGCTATTTCCAGATCTCTTCAGTCCCTATTTTGTATCAGTTTAAAGCTTGTATCATTTCTCTTTATCTGAAATGACTTCATGTAGAAATTCCTAATAAGTTTAATGGAAACAAATGCTCTCAGTTCTCATGTACTATAATATATCTTTATTTTACATTTATTATTGAAGGCTACTATTTCTGGACATACCCAGCATTCTATAAATTCTATATTGACAGTTTGGGTTTTTTTTCTTCCACTTAGAAGATGTCCTTCCATTATCCCCTACCTTATACCTCTAATGGGAAGGCAAATATTCTTACTACACAGAGTCTACTGGCTCTATGGGGAATGGGGGGTGGGGTCTCTGTGTGTTACTATGTTTTTTTTTTATGGATGCTTTTTGGATTTTATCTTCGTTTTTCAGTATTTAGAGTTTGATATACATTGGTGTAGTTTCCTTTAAAATTATCCTGCTTGGGTTTTATATGAGTTTTTATTTTCTGAATTGTTGTTTTTCATTAACTTGTGGGTCCTCCATGCAATTACCAGCAGAATTACCAGACTGATGAGAGTGGGGAAAGAGTGAAGGATCAGAGAGTGCTCCCAAAGACAAGGCCCAACAGCTCCGACCCTACCACAGGCAATGGTTCCCACCTTACCACATGAGGACACCCTATGGGCATGGACCACAGTATACCAATTCTCCTGTGCAGGGAGAGATGATGAAGGGTGCCGACAGCCAGGGGTCAGAACAACAAGAAAGACCAGTGATAGAGGATAATTATCTGGGCAATAGACCACTATTCCACAAGTACCCTTATTACCAACATCCTAAAGGTATGGCAATGAAGAAGATAAGGAAAATCGAGCAGATGAGACCCAGTGTCAGCAACCACCTCAGCTTGGTACTGCTGGAAAGGTCAATTACCAGCACAGAAACCCAGAAAACCCTAAACCGCAAGGTGGCAGAGAGATTTTAGGAAAGTCCCTAGCAGAAATAAGTTCATGGTGTTCATATGGAAACAACACTGGAATCAGTTTCGGGGATCCACAAGTTTGGTGGGGCGAGGTCTCAAGGAACACGAGGGTAGGGTACACTGGTTTTAGCTAGGTTGATGGAGACTCTGATACAGTACCCACTGGCTCTGTGGGGAATGTGGGGTGGGGGAGTATCTCAGCAAAGAAACAATGGCCTATGCCAGCATGTCTCTCTGGGAGAAAGCTGCCCCTAAATCCATACAATTAAATTCTCCTGTACGTCACTGTTGCTCCAGTGCTGGAGCTCAAAGTGAGTGAGTCAGGTAAGTGTGTGGGGGGGCCCTTTAAGAAGAATGTCTGGGACTCCAGAAGCCCTCCATCTCACTCAGCCCCAATCTCTACTGGTTTTCACAGCTGGGAGTTACAGGGACTTACCTTGCTCACACTGGAACCCTGGGCTTGGGAGCCTGGTGTGGGGCTACGACTTCTCACTCCCCGTGGGGGTACTTCCACAGCTGAGATATCCCTCCCAATTTTTAACCTCCACACATGGTTGTGGGACTAGCTCATTCAACGTCTCTTTCCCTCCTACCAGTCTCCATGCGGCTTCTTCTGTATACCCTTAGTTATAGGACTTGTGGTTAGGTAGCCTTCAGGCTGTTCTCAATGATGATGCTTCTGTAGTTCAGTTGTATTTTCCTGTGGGAGGATGTAAGTAGTGAGTATCACGTTTACCTACTCTTTCAGTTTGGCCAAAGCCTCTGTATTCATTTTTTATAGCTGCATAGGATTCTGTTGTAGAGGTATACCAAATATATTTAGCCATTCCTCTATTTACATTCTTCTGATCTTTTACTTATAAAAACAGTGCTACAGGGAATAATATGATATATCATTTTGTGGAAAAGATACACAGTTTGTGTATCAGCAAGATACATTACCAAAAGAGAGATCAGTCTATTGTGTGCAGTAGGTACATTTGTAAGTGACAACAGTTGTTGAATCCCCTTCCAAAAAGGTTGTGTACTAATTTATACTCCAGCCAGCAATGCAGGAGATTGCATTACTACCAAATCATCAGTGAAGTTTTAACTTGTATATCTCTTATTACGGGTGAAGTTGGGCATATTTTCATGTGTCAAAAACTCACTCATTTTTTTCTGATACACTGTTTTTAAATTTTGGATTTTGTATAACCACTAAGAATTTAACATTTTTGAGGCTATCCTCTGCAAATATTTTAAAGCCAGGCCAGAACTCTGCGGTCTTAGGTATATGTCTTGGTGTATGCCACTTCCTGTGAGACTATAGGGTAAGTTACCTAACCTCATTGTCACAGCTTCCTTATCTGTAAAATTTTCAGAAAACTTTATGTATTAAATCAGATAATACAATAAAGACCATTTACTGTACTTTCATTAAACACTGTGCCTATCACACAATAAGATCATAAGAATGTTAGCTATTGTTAGTTTTCATTTGTTCAGTAAATGTTATACTTATATAAAAATGGTAAAAATCAAGAATTAGGCTAAATATTTTAATTAAGTAACGAGCTGGAAGAGTTATGGGTAATTTGTGTTACTTTAAATATCTTCTAATATCTAATTCTTCTGCAATGGGAATACATTTCATAATAGAAAACTATGGTATGTTTTTTATTTTTAGAAAGGGAATTTTTTTCAGGTTTCTCGAGATGTAGTTGATATGCGGTACTGTATAATTTTCAGGTGTACAGCATAATGACTTGATATACATATACTGTGAAATGATTACCACAATAAATTTAGTTAGTATCATTCATCACTCATATAGTTCTAAAATAATTTTTGTTCTTTGTGATGAGAATTTTTAGGATCTACTCTTCGCAACATTCAAATATACTGTACAGCAGTGGTAATTATAACTATCATGTTGTATATTTCATCTCCAGTACTTAACTTATCTTATGACTGTAAGTTTGTACCTTTTAACCACCTTCATCCAATTTCTCCGCAAATCTACCCCCTGACTCTGGTAACCACAAATCTGATCTTTTTATGTTTGTTTGTTTTTTAGATTCTGTATACAGTATTTGTCTTTTCTCTGTCTGACTTATTTCATTTGGCACAATGCTCTCAAGGTCCATCCTTAACTATTTTACTGAAATTCTCCTTCCCTCTTTTTTCCATTATAGACAGAGAGTGCATGGGCTGAAGAATACTCTGAAAAGAAGAAAGGGTCTCACAAACGTTCAGCATCCTGGGGCAGTACAGATCAACTTAAGGAGGTCAGGAAAATGATTCCAAGAAAGTGGGTGTGGAAATTTGACTCCTGTGTTGGCTAGCTGGTTCCTTGAAATTGTAGGCAGCAGGAATTTGTTAGTTTCCATTGTGTGTGTGTGTGGGGGGGGGTATTTTGTTGTTTTTGTTCTTGTGTTTAGTTTGTTTGAGAAATAACAAAAACAGTTATGATAATTGGGTAAAGATTTGAATGGAGAATTATACACATTACTTAGCTGAGAGTGTGTTTTCTGGCTTTTTATTGAAAGTCTGTGCCTCTTAATATAATGCAAATATCAGATATATAAACTTGTAGTGCTGTAACAAATTTACACTTACCATTGCTATGTATAATGGTAATGTTCTTGCAATTGAATAACCCAGTATGACTAAGTTGATTATATTACTGTGCTATGATTACCATTTTCTGTGCATATAATTATAACATTTGCATAACATTACAACATTTTACATATAATGTAGAAATAAAACGAAAATTCGGTCCAGGAATAATATCCAATATTGATTAAAATTATTTAATTATTATATCAGTGAATGCATTTCATTTGAATTGATCTTTAAATATTGTTTATATTTTGGAGCTATTGAAGTCAAGTATTTGATAAAGAAATCTAAATCTAAATAAAATGTGATTCATAGGGGCAATGAGAGAATAATTATTATTTTTTCTTTGTGAAAGCTGTGATATAATTTATTTATTTTTTTTAAGTTTTATTTTTAGACAGAGGGTAAGGGAGGGAGAAAGAGAAACATCAATGTGTGGTTCTCTCTCATGCCTGCTGGGGATCTGGCCAACAACCCAGGCATGTGCCCTGACTGGGAATCCAAGCAGTGACCCTCTGGTTTACAGGCCAGCACTCAATCCACTGAGCCACACCAGCCAGGGCTATAATATGATTTATTCTAAATGCTGAAATGTTGGTTAGTACTTGGGCAGCAGGAAGGCTCAGAAAAGTATTGGAAAATAATTTTGTTTCTCTTTAAAATATACACTCATATGCACCCCTGTATGTGTATATTTGAAAATAGTGTGCACTAAATCAGATTTTGTGATATGTTTTTAAAAATTCAAAAAATTCTTAAGGCTGAATTTTACTGGTTTTTACTAAGCTAGGATATTTTATATGGTATGGATTACACTTGTTATTTTTTCCCTTTTTAGATTGCAAAATTACGCCAGCAACTGCAGAGAAGTAAACACAGCAGTCGGCATCACCGAGATAAAGAAAGACAGTCTCCATTCCATGGCAACCATTCGGCCATTAACCAGTGTCAGGTAGGAGCACAAATATTACAAAATGCAGAGAAGGGATTTGTTGTTTTGCTGGTGATGTTTTATTTCATAGGTAACTGTGTAGGATAAAATATGCAAAAAGCACATTTGAAACTGATTAAACACTGAATTGCAGCCTTCATTAAAAAAATTAAGTTGAGAAAATGATATTTTTCTTAGGTGATCTGTGATATGACTTCTAGGAGAAATAGCTAATTTTCCATATTTTGATCTACCATATTTTTGTCTATCAATTTAGTATGTTGGAAGTAGGATAATACAGAGAGGTAAGCACTGGGTATGGAACCAGACCTTGGACGAGTAACCTGTTCTAAGTCTCAGCTACCTCACCTGAAGATTGAGGATAGTAATGATACCTGTATTGTAAAGTCTTTTAGTAGGGAAAAACCTTTAGCAACTTTGATTCCTTAATAGAACCTTGTGAACTACTCTTGATGGCTCATCCTGGGAGCATTTCTCTTTAACTGAATTGAAACAGATAGGTTCCCTTCACAAGTAGAAAGCAAGAAAAAGTTTGCTAATCCATTTTATATATAGGTTGGTAGCTTCTGATGATTGTCAAGGATATGTGGATTGTTTTCAAGAGAAAGTATGGGTAGATATATTATATTTTTCAAACTAATTTTGTCCTAAAATATTGGTGTGTGGGTCAAATTTGATCTCATAAATTTGTAGTTTGGTTGTAATCTCCAGTAGCTTATTTATATAAGGTATTTAATTATAAATATGAATGTATACTAATACCATTAAACAGCCTAAACTGAATTTCTATCTGGAGAAATGGAAAATGTAAAAATTGGCAAAGTAAATGAAAAATTTGTATACATTAATAATATCAACATTGGAATGCTAATTAAAAACCAAATTCCCTCATTCTTAAAAGTCTACAGACCCAGATGGTTTTATAAGTGAATTTGCCAACCTTACACCCCCTCTGATTCACCCATAAATACTTTATATGTATTCCTAAGAGATAAGGCTGCTTTTTATTCTTAATCTGTATTTTTACTTTGGGAGAATAGGATTTAAGGCTGACTTTTATTGAATTAAGTGATGAGTTTTAGGAGTTTAAAAGGTTTTTTTAAGTATATTTTATTGACTCTACTATTACAGATGTCCCATTCCTTTCTCTCCCCTTAATCCTGCTCTGCCCAGTACCCCCATTCCCTCCAGCATTCGCACCCCACCCCTTAGTTCATGTCCATCAGGATGTATATAAGTTCTTTGGCTTCTCCATTTCCTATACTATTTTAAACCTCCCCCAGTTTATTTTATACCTTACCATTTATGCTATTTATTTCCTGTACTTTTTCCTACATTCCCCCACCCCCACCCCACTGATAACCCCCCATGTGATCTCTATTTCTGTGATTCTGTTCCTCTTCTAGTTGTTTGCTTAGTTTGTTTTTATTTTTTTATGTTCAGTCATTGATAGTTGTGAGTTTGTTGTTATTTCAGTGTTCATAGTTTTGATCTTCTTTTTCTTAGGTAAGTCCCTTTAACATTTCATATAATAAGGGCTTGGTGGTGACAAAGTCCTTTAGCTTTACCTTGTCCGGGAAGCACTTTATCTGCCCTTCCATTCTAAATGATAGTTTTGCTGGATAGACTAATCTTGGTTGTAGGTCCTTGCCTTTCATGACTTGGAATACTTCTTTCCATCCCCTTCTTTCCTGAAAGGTTTGTATCTAGAAATCAGCTGATGGTCTTATGGGAACTCCTTTGTAGGGAACTCTCTGCTTTATCTTTAACCTTTGGCATTTTAATTATGGTGTGTCTTGATGTGGTCCTCTTTGGGTCCAACTTCTTTTGGACTCTGTACTTTCTGAATTTGTATATCTATTTCCTTTGCCAAACTAGGGAAGTTTTCTTTAATTATTTTTTTTAAATAAGTTTTCAGTTTCTTGCTTTTCCTCATCTTGTTCTGGCATCCCTATTATTCAGATGTTGGCACTTTTGGAGATGTGTCAGAGTCATCTTACTCTGTTCTCATTTTTTTGAATTCTTTTTTGTTCATTCTGTTCTGGTTGAATGTTTATTTCTTCTTTATGTTCCAAATTATTGATTTCAGTCCTAGTTTCCTTCCCTTCACTGTAGGTTCCCTATGGATTTTTCTTTATTTCACTTAATGTAGCCTTCATTTCTCCCCTTACGGCTTTAGCCGTACTCAATGAGTTCTCTGAGCATCCTTACCATCAGTGTTTTGAACTCTGCTCCTGCTAAGTTGGCTATCTATTTCGTTTAGTTCTTTCCTGGGGTTTGGTTCTGTTCTTTCATTTGGGCCATATTTCTTTGTCTGCTCAATTTCTAATCCTCCCTGTGTTTGTTTCTGTGTACTAGGTAGAGCTGCTTTAACTCCCTGTCTTAGCACACCTGTTAAGTTACCACTTTGCAGTTCTGTGTGTAGGAGTGGGGTCGGTTCCACTGCCTGGCTGCTGGAGGCTTGCTCAGCATTGACCCCATTTCCACTCACTTCACCCACTCCCCATATTTTACTAGTGCCCGCCTACCTGTTGCCCTGGTGATGGTTCCCTGAATGGATGAGATTGTGTAGGTTCTAGGATTTTGGGGGCCATTTTAAATGGGCTCTCCTGAGAGCCTGGAGTTTCTCCAGCACCCCAATCCCTACTAGTTTTTACAGCCAGAAGTTATAAGGCTTATATCACCAGCACTAGAACCCTGGGCTTCAGGGTCTGGCCTGGGGCTGGGATCATTTGCTCCCAAGATATCCCTCCTGATTTTTATCTACCACTCATGAATGTGGGACCATCCATTCCCCTGGCTATTGCCCAGCCTCCCTGTCTCTACTCTTTCTACCTATCTGTATGAATAAGGCTTCTTTAATTCCTCAGTTGTCAAATTTTCATACAGTTTGATTTTCTGGCTGTTCTGGTTTTTTTTTTTTTTTTAAATATATTTTATTGATTATGCTATTAGAGTGGTCCCATTTCCCCCCTTCACTCCCTTCCACCCTGTACACCCTCTCCCACCCACTTCCCCCCTTTAGTTCATGTCCACGTGTCATAAGTTTTTTAGCTTCTACATTTCCCATACTATTCTTGCCCTCCCCCTGTCTATTTTCTACCTACCATCTATGCTGCTTATTCTCTGTACCTTTTCCTATTCTCTCCTCTCTCCAGTCCCGTGTTGCTAACCCTCCATGTGATCTCCCTTTCTGTGGTTCTGTTCCTGTTCTGTTTGTTTCCTGAGTTTCTTTTGGTTTTGTTTTAGGTGTAGTTGTTAATAATTGTGACTTTGCTGTCATTTTACTATACATGTTTTTTTTTATCTTCTTTTTCTTAGATAAGTCCCTTTAACATTTCATATAATAAGGGCTTGGTAATGATGAACTACTTTAACTTGACCTTATCTGAGAAGCACTTTATCTGCCCTTCCATTCTAAATGAAAGCTTTGCTGGATACAGCAATCTTGGATGTAGGTCCTTGGCTTTCATGACTTGAATACTTCTTTCCAGCTGCTTCTTG
>PVIA01013515.1:0-31816 GCA_004024845.1 Tonatia bakeri | reverse complement strand
GTCACCCAGTAAAAAATACATTTCATCTCTTCCAATAAGGGCTAAAGGAAAGTTTCTGATGCCATTATCAAGTTCAGTTTAAATGTTGATATTAGCCACATCAGCTTGGAGTTTCTCTTGCCTTTTTTACCTACACAAGTTTTCCTCCGTGTCTGACACTGAGAATCCTTCCCGGGGTTCAGGCCATGTGCCGTGAACTGCTTCGTGCAGGAAACAGTCCGACTGCGCTCGGCTTGGGTTTCTTCCTCTCTGGGGAGGGCCTGCTGCTCCTCCCCCTCCCGCGATCGGAGTCTTCCCTTAGGTTCTCTTAAGGTTTCTGACCCTCTCCGGGTCAAAGCTCTGCCAGGAGATCTGAGCTCTCCTTCTTCAGATCAAGACGGGAGACAGCCTCTGCGGGATCGGTGTGGGCGATGGCGAGCCAGCGTCCTCTGGAAGGGCGGAACCCTCAGTTGCACGGAGCCCCCGGTCGGCGATGCGTTGCTGTCCCTGGCGTAGACGTGCCTGTCTGGCTTCACTCTCTTTCCCCGCCTTCTGCATCTCCGTGTGCCCCTTCTCTGCAACCACCTGTTTCAGGGTGTCCCTTGTACCCACTTCCTCGGACTGCGTCCCCTCCAAATGCCCTGCCCGCGCATCTCCCGCACCAACCCCTGAGCCGGAGGCGGGTGGGCTTGTGGCCCTTCCCCTGGAGAACATCCCGGCATTCAGCCCCCAGCCGGGGCCTTTTGTTCACACGCGCCCCCTGTCGGCAGTGGACGGTCTGGCGTTTCTCGAAGACTCCGGTGGGGTCCTCCGCTCCTGTGGGGGGGCAGAGGAGCTCTCATCGGGCCGAGTCATGGCCAGTTTTGAGATAGCACAGGACGGAGTGAAGGATGAGAGAAGGAAAAGCCTCGTTTTCAAATGCAGAGCTGTTTATTCGCATAAACCGACACAGATGAGAAGTGGTAAAGAGAGAGGGTTTGGAAAACACCGAACTGTCCCCCGGGCCTGGGATCCGACGCCCTTCCTCCCTCCCTCCCTCTGTTCGTGCTGCCTCACCCCCCCTTTCCCGTGTGCGTCTGCACCCTCTTTTCCACTCACCGCCCGTCTTCCGGAGCTCACGACTCTGCCTCTGGAGCTCACTCCAGTCATCCCCGGTGCGTCCGCTCTCGGCGCCTCCTTTGCGTCCTTCCAGCTTGGGACTCTCTTGCAGCTGCAGGGAAAAGAGACTTATTTCAGGTTTCAGAGGCACATGCATGAACCCCTTGTACCTCTTGTTTTCCTTTCTGCAGCTCCCTCCCTCCCTCCGGGGGAGATGCAGCCCTGCCCGTGTGTTTCCAGCCTGGCTAAACAACGTGGACTGAATTCTGACTCAGCTGCCTTGGGCAGGCAGCCCGTTTGCTGTCCTAAAGTAAGAGTTGGGGTTCCCGAACGGAATTTGCCCGCAGTGACGGGTAGTCGGTGCCAGCAACCCGCACTTGCTCCCGGTTTCCAGGGAGCCCCATGCAGGAGCGGAGGAAGCCCAGGCTGCTCACCGGACAAATCAGTGTCCGTGTGCCCCTTTGCCACAGATCAGCCTCTCCCAAGTGTACCATTGTGGTTTGTGAGGAGTACATGTACCTGTGTAATCCGTCCCTCACACACACACACACACACACACACACACTCACATGCACAAGAGTGATGGCGGTTGCAGGGACATCACAGTTTGGCGGGGAGGTGGAGGAAGGTGTTTCCAAGCCACACCTCCTGAATGGGGCCTTTGCTCCCTTCTGCTGCTCCGCCACCCACAGCACCCGCTGTGCCTCCGCTCCGTTCTCCCCGAAGACCTCCCTCCTCACGCCTCCTGCGGACCTGTTGCCTCCCAGGTCCCCGTTAGGGAAATGAAATGAAACCCAGCCTCACCGCCGAGCAACGGAGGTCACGGGCAGCCCCACCGCCCGCGGCTCCTCCAGCGAGATTTGGGGAGCACTCATTCACCTGCCGCATTGTCTGTCTGTCTGTCCTTCCCTCTGCCCCCTCCCGCTCCCGCTCCCTAAGTCGGGGACTGACCTGTGTGTTTCTCAGCTCCTCGGAGACCCCTGGGCATCTCCGTGGTGAGCCGCACCATGGGGAGAAGGGCGGGAAAATCAACCCAAGGAGAAGGTAGCTCACCCCTGGAAGCAAGCGTGGCCGTGGGCGCTGCCCGCAGGTGGACACGTGTCGCGTCCTGGCCCCCGTGAGGCGGGAGGAGCCCAGTGTGGCTCAGCCACGGGGCGAGCTCCAGTCCCCACTACGAGATCTGTGGCCAGAGGACTGACTTACATTTAATTCTCTTTGCATAATGCAGATGGAAAAAGACACAGCGTCCCTTAGGTTCCTTTGCGTAGTGATGACAAATAATTATAAAGCAATGCGCCATCGCTTTCCCGGTGTCCTTCCCAGAACCAGCACACAGTGGCTCCTTCTGTGCTGCCTCAGTGGCTTCATCACCATCACACACCATGCGGTTCACCTGGTTCGTGTGTAAGATTCACGGTGTTGGGCGCACTCCCAGAAGTGTGCACACAGTCCCAGAAATACTTGTAGAGCAGTCTCATCGTGCCCCGAAGAAGCCCTGCGTCCTCAGCGGCCGCCCCCTGGCCCCCAGCCCTCCCGGCCTCATCTGTTTTCTCTCTCCTGCGCAGAATTGCCTGCCTTGGGCGCTCCAGGCTGCCGGGGCCGGCCGTGCCTGGTCCTCTGGCACTGGCTTTGTTCCCGGAGCACAGAGTCTTCAGGGTTCAGGATGCTGTGCATTGTTATTGCTGACTGACATTCCTTTGTGTGACTAGACCCGCTTTGTCCATCCATTCATCATGCATGCTGTTTCCTTTTTTGACCGATGCCGCTAGGAGCACGTGTGTCTTCATGTGCACGCGTGGTTTTCTTTCTCTTGCACGTGCACCCAGGGACGGGATTGTTGGGTTGTGGGGCATTTCTGCACTCTGCTGGTGGAGGAACTGCCAGACTGTTTTCTGAGGTGGGGGGCCCCTTTCCACCACCCCGGGCAGTGCATGAGGGCGCCGATCTCCCCCCGTCCTCCCCACGCTTGTTGCCGTCCATCCCCGTGAACGGGAAGCGACACCTCACTGCAGTTCCCGTTTGTGTTTCCCTGCTGGCCAGTGACGCTGAGACCTTTGCGTGTGGTCACAGTTTCCCTGGAATGTCAGGCAGAGCTTCTGTGAGAGAAGCAGAGCCGGCACCAGGCTTCCCCTGTGTGCAAGGCCCTGCTCCATGCTTTGGGAGGCCTGGCCGGATGGAGCTGAGGGAGAGAGGGAGAGGGAGGGAGAGGGAGGGAGGGGGGGCCCTCCAGCCTGGTGGCGGCACAAGTGAGAATGGAGTGTTGTCCTCCCTCTGCCCAAGCCACTCTGGCCTTCTCCTGCCTCAACCGCTCAGGCTTGTTCGGACCTCGGGGTGCTGGACTTGCGGCTCCTCTGTGTGCGGGCTAGTTTCAGTCACTAGTTTCTGCCATCTGCACCTCTCACGACATCGGTCTTAGCTCCACGCTCAACATGGAGCCACTGCGGTCCAGCTGAGTAGCTCTGTGCGAGTCTGGGTGAGTGAGGTGATGAAGTTCGGACAGGTTCGGAGAGGCTGCTTATGGCCATGCACTCAGCAAGGGTGGGGGTGTGGACCAGGCAGACGGAACCAGACCTGACACTCGGACTCATTCTTCACGTGGCTGGTTCTAGCAGCTGACTGCCAGCTCAGTGCCAGGCAGAGACTCGGACCTCGGTCGGTGTGGTGGTTGAAGTGCCCAGGCTCTTTGCATTCTGCCGAGAGGAGCTTAGAAGTGGTCGTGAGGCAGGGCCCTGAGAAACGGGCCCCCACTGCACAACCCACTGTCTCAGGACTAGGTTGGAAGAGGGGCCAGCAAAGGAGTTGGAAAGGAAATGTCGCTGAGGTGGGCGAGCCGAGGGGACAAGCCCTGTCGGTGCCCAGCGAGCTCTGGGAGCCCGTGTACTGGGCACGCAGGAGCCCGGAGCATCGATGGGCCGAGTCCTTCCTAGACCCACCCCCTCATCCGTCAGTCGTTTCCTTCCTTTTCCACACGTGACAGCCCCCTTTCCACCTTGTCTCAAAGCTGGGCACTGCTGCACAGTTGGATGTGCTTGGGGACCCTCACGCCCTCACCTGTGCCCACCCCTGCCTCCTTGGACCCCTTCTCCTGGCAGTGGGTCCATTCCTTTCCCTTTTCACTCTCCCAGCGCATCAGAGCGCCAGTCCTTGCACCAATCCCTCGCACATCTCCTTCGAGATGGTCTTAAAGCTGAGGATGCTCTAGGCCAGCACCCTGAGGCTCTCGTGTTCCTGGCTCTCCTGGGGGTTCGGGAAAGCAGGTTCGGACTGAGTAGTGCGCATTGAGGCCTGTGGGTCTGCGTTTCCGCAAGCTTCCGCTACACTGATGCACTGCCTCGTGGGCCACTTTGGGCAGCAAGCGTCTGGACCCCAGAGGGTGAGCTTCTCCGTCAGGGGATGCAGATGTAAAAATCGGCGTTGACCAATCAGACAGCACCGGGGGCCATCGGGTGGGAGGGGATGTGTGCCCGGAAGCCAGGACTCTAGAGCGCCGACTGGAGCAGCTGCGGATATTTGGTGAAGGAAAAGAGTCAGAAGCCAGGCGGCGCGGGAGCTTCTGCCCAAGTTCCTGTGAGCAGACGTGCTGCGTGTTCCGGGGGGTGGAGGAAAGACCCGTGAGTCCAGGCCGGAGCGCATCCCTGGAGCGCATGAGAAGCTGGCTTCACTGTCACTCAAGTTCAGAGCGTGCACTGGCCCGTGCCCACCCCTCGCAGGCCTGTGGAGCTCTGCAGGGTGGTAAAGGCCCCGAGGGTTCTGCACCAAGGGCGCTGGCCCGGCTTTGTCCAGCGAGGAGCTTACTTGCCCTGGAAACCACGTTTCCGCCCTTGGGGTTCTGACTGTTGTTCGGAGACTGTGTTCTCGTGAGGCTGGGAAGGTCGGCCCTGTGGCGTGGGTGTGGGCGTGGGTGTGGGAGTCCCACCCCTGACCTTGGGCTTCAGGTTCCTCTGTCAGGTGGCTACATCAGTGGCTTCCAGACTTGAGCATGGAATGTAGAGGTTTAGAGGGAAACCCCAGTATGAAATGTGTCTGTGAACAGAGCTTCTGGTGGAATTGGGGCTGCTGGCTCGATGCCCCTTTCCTTGGCCTCCCCACAGGCGTTCTGTGCTCCCCTGAAGCCCTCAGTGGACAGACGGCTGGACGAGGGGGCCGGTGTCCCTGACACGCTAACGTCCCTCCTGTGGCTCAGTCTCCGCCTTCCCTTTCAGACGGATGTTCCCTGTCCTAAAGATCAGCGTCACGGGGCTGGACCCCAGCGCCATGTACTCCCTCCTTCTGGACTTCGTCCCCACGGACAGCCACCGCTGGAAGTACGTCAACGGGGAGTGGGTGCCCGCGGGCAAGCCCGAGGCCCCCAGCCACAGCTGCGTCTACATCCACCCGGACTCGCCCAACTTCGGGGCGCACTGGATGAAGGCGCCCATCTCCTTCAGCAAAGTCAAGCTCACCAACAAGTTCAACGGAGGCGGGCAGGTACGACCTCGCCGGCCTGGCCGCCAGCCGCCCCCAACACCAACCAAGAAAAACAAGTGTGCATTTAGTCAATTAGAGGGGTCCTCAGGGGCCTCTTCTCCCACGGGAGCCAATTATTCCCCCGAGTCCAAATGTAAACAGGAATAAACAGCTCTTAATTGGTGCTCTCAGTTTTTAATGGACTCCCTGATGTGGGGAGAGAGCTTACTTAAAACCAAAACCTCGGGCCCTTTCACGTTCTTCCAGCTGCGGAGGGAGGGGCGGGCGGGAGGGAGGTTTTGTTAGTCCCTCTCCCCGTTTTTCGGTGAGAGTGGCGTGTTGGCAGTGGACAAAGGCCTTCATCGAAAGCTGCTCCTAATGAAATAATTGCTGCCTCCACTTGGGCATTAGGATAATTATCAATAGAATATGGAATCAGCTTGGGGTTTGCAGAACACAGAGACAAACAAACCTCAAATTAGGAAGGGTTTACTTAAGGTCTTCAATTAGAGCGAGCAAGATTTGGGGGCTTTTTCTCTCTCTCGTTTTCTCTGGTAGGATTACGGAGGTTTGTGTACCGTGTTCTTCACTTTATAACCCGTAGAATTTGGGGGGATTGGAGGGAAAGGTCTGTTCTCCCCACATTTCTCCCGGCCAGCCTGTTAGCCCTTAGTCTGTCTGCCCTCCCCGGGTCTCAGCCCGGAGGGGAAGGTAATCCACCTAAGTCGTTGCCATTTTCGGAAGGTTCTAGTTCTTTATGAAAACAGGAAATTAAACAGTGTTGCCTCCCAGATTTCACCACAGGAGACTCTCACCCGATCTTTTGATCTTTCGTTGGAGGCAGGGGTGGGTTTTCTGTCATCAGCGGGGGTCAGGGGACGCTCCTCTTTGGGCGGCCCCTGGTGGGAGGAGCCCTGGTTAGGGGTTCGGCTGCCGGATTCCTCCAGCCAGTGAAGGAAACCCTTGTGTTTTAATCTGTCAAAATTGCAGGGTTCTGTTGAAAATAGGGACAGGAAAGGAGGGAAGTAAGGGTTTCAGCAGAAAACTGAATATTCTTTAGACCAACTCCCTGGCAAACCTGCCCCCCACCTCCTGTAAGCACCAACATTATGGTCCTGGAAGCTTCTGGGAAAATCCCCCCTTCATTTTGCAGGCAGGCGTGGCGCCGCCACAGGTGACTGAGGATTCCCAGTGGGAGGGCCTGGCTGGTGGTGCGGGGCGGGGGCCACCGCAGGGAGCAGCCGTCCGCCCCCCGGGAGAGCCGGGCTTCGCCGCTCCTGTCTTCCTCCTCCCCTTGCTTCCCAACAGATCATGCTGAACTCGCTGCACAAATACGAGCCCCAGGTGCACATAGTGCGCGTGGGGGGCGCCCACCGCATGGTCATGAACTGCTCCTTCCCGGAAACCCAGTTCATAGCGGTGACAGCCTATCAGAACGAGGAGGTGAGGGGGTGTGCGCGCGCGCACGCATGCGTGTGACCCGGGAGAGCCTGCGGGGAGGGGGCGGGGTGCTTTCGTTGCCACCACCGACCGGGGCTGCCGGGTAGGCTTCCCGGGGGTCAGGCGCACTCAGCTGGCTGCTCCGTTTGCCCGAGACCCGCCAGCCCTTCCTGCGCTGGCGGCACTAGGCAGGTGGAGCGTCATGAGACCCCACGCAAATCTGCACCCTTGGCCTGCACCGAGCTGGGGGTCTCCCCTGCTCTGGAAGCTGGTCTGCTGTCACCGAGCCAAATCTGTCCCTCTGTCGGTGGTGTCCTGCGGTCTGTGCTGCTGGCTGGCGGACCTCTGAGCACAGTTCGGGTTTTCCCTCCGGGCTGGAGCGGCTCTGGCGGTGAGAGCCGGGTCGCCAGAGAGTGGCGGCTGAACGGGTGGGGGCATCCTTGTCCTCCGGGGCCTCAGCGCCTGCAGAGGCGTGGTTTCTTCCTGATTATACTTAAACGCCTTTTAAGTGCAGACATGACTGTAGACTTACATACGCACAGAACACGCGTGGGGAAGGCCCACGGAGCCGGTGTTTGTCGTGACCCTGGAGGATGGGACCGTGGGCAGGAGGGAGAGGATACTTTTTTACCTTTTGTCTTTCATTGGCACTGCATACTTCTGTGCTACTCGTTTACTCTGTGGGCATTTAAAAAGTCACACGTATCGCCTTGAACATGAGGCCAGGAGAAAGATGAGGACATGCCCATGTGACCCAGAAAGGTCGTCCCTCCCTCCTGGGCTCCCCCCTCTCCAGGACCAGAAGGAGAGCGGCCCGTCTCTGGCCTTGGCCTCCGGGAACATCCTTTCTAGTATCGCTCCTTCAGCAGGTGCCTGTGCGGGCGACCACCCCCAGGTACCCCGGGTGCCAGGAGTGCAGCAGCGAATAAAATAGATGTGTGCTCGGTCCCCAGGCACCTGGGTCCCCGTGGGGAGAGACGGAGACCACATACAATGTATCAGGTGCATCCCATGTCTGACGCATGACCTACATGTGTCAGGTGGCCCTGAGGAAAAACGGAGCAGGCTAAGGTGGGGTGGGGGAGGGACATGACAGAGTGAAGGTGGGAGTGAGAGTTGGCATTCTGAGCTACCAGGGCCCCACATTGGGGATTATTTAAGGGTGCGAGAGCTGATGCTAGACGGCTGTCCTGGGGAGGCAGGTCTCCCCACCCTGCCTTCCCCTGTGTCACCAGCGCCAGAAACGCAGCTGACATGGAGTGGGCATTCCGTAAATGTTGAAAGCAATGAATGAATAGATGAAAGAAAGGATGCTAGGGTTCGCACAGGGGGCTTTGCTCATTCCCAAGGCTTTGTTCCGCCTCTGGTCACTCTTGCCACATCTGCACGTTTGCCACAGGCCGCGGTAAAACGTCCTTTGCCAGAGACGGTGCTGGAGTGGCTCCGTGCAGACAGACGTAAGCAAAGCGACATGGGGAGGGGAGACAGAATGAGAGGGAGAGGGGTGACCCTGACTTCGCAGGAAGTCCCGGGAGAAGATAGCGGGTTCCGTCTGCTCGTGTGTGTTCCGCTTTCACTGACTCTTCTTGTCTTTGTCAACCAAGATAACAGCTCTCAAAATCAAGTACAACCCCTTTGCCAAGGCCTTCCTGGACGCCAAGGAAAGGTGAGTCGAGACGCTGCAGTCAAATCTTACGCACGGACACTGCAGATGAGAACTGTGCGGCCATCCAGGACGGGCTGGGCTCGGGGCACTTGCGTTACCTGTGAGAGAAATAGGCTTTTAATATTTAAGTTACTATTTAACAAAGTCAGTGAGATTCAGCACGCTCGTGACCATCTGTTCCTATGAAAGAGGTCCAGGAGAGGAATCTCTAGCCGGTGATTTTGGTCAGCTGTTTTGCTATAGATTCTTGAAAGTAGCATGACCACACTTAAAAATAATGAAGTATTTAGATTTTAACTAGTTCACTCTGCCACTCCCCAATTATGTCTTATGGTTTCAATAAGTTGCATTAAAAAAAACCCCAACAAACTGCATTTAGCCTACGAAAGGTGAGGAATCATAAAGGTACGAGGTTCATGTCTTTTAGCTCTGAGAGAGGTTAGAGATTTTGGGACGTACATGGTAACTCTGCCACTTTGGGCCGGTGACTTCAACCTCGGCCCACTCCAGGGAAAATGACAAAATAATGGAGCTTATCATTGACTTCTGTCTACAAGGCCTGGCGTGTATGTGTGATCGCCACTGATCTTAGTGCCTGAGTCCCAAGCCTTTTTCGATACCTCTTATAACTGTCTAACTTTCCCGTTTCATCTTAAAGGGAAAGACACACTTACCACCTTTTCAGATAAGTAAGGGCCTACGGAGAATCTGATGGGTGAGATGACAGACCCAGGTTCGGATGGTAGTGACATGGTGTAATCAGGAGAATTCAGGACTTGGAGTCAGAGGGTCTGACTTGGAGTTTGCGCTTTGCCATTGCCTGGCCGTCTGGTCCGGCCGATGTCAGTTTACCTCTGAGATCCACTTTTTAAATCTGCAAAATGGGTGCAGTAATATTTCCCTCGCAGGCTGGTTGGCGGGTCTAGCCTAGCGCAGGTGTGGCTGCGCCTTGAAGCCCTCTGCAAGCCGCAGCTGTCGCTAGCATGTGGATTTTGTCAGGCGGGAGTGATGGCCAGAGGGCGGTCAGGTAGCTAAGTGGCGGCAGTCATAAACGCAGTAACTCGGAGAACCATACGGTTGCAGGTCAGAGAGCGATTGCCCAGGTCCATAAAGTGCCCCGGAGCAAGGGGAGCGGGGACAACGTAGTCGCTTCGAGAAAAGAGAGTGTTTGGTCTTCAGGAACTGCACTGCTCCCCAGAGGGACTTTGGGGCCGACTTGGGGTCGACTGGTGCAATGAGCTAGATGGTGGGTTTCGCTCCTCTTTTCAGGAACCACCTAAAGGATGTTCCGGAAGCTATCTCCGAGAGCCAGCACTCGGCCTGTTCCCGCTGTGAGTCAGGTTGGGGTGGGGGGGCGTGGGGTGGGAGGCCAGGGCCATCTCCAACCTCATCCGACTCCTCGCCTGTCGGGACTGCTCCCTACCCACCCCCGTCCTTCATTCACACCGGCGGGTTATTTCTGCTGCTGTAGACAGGTCTCTGCACTTGCAAGAGCTCCCCCAGGGGACCTGTGTTCCCGGGGGCGTCGGCAAGCCCCGGGCAGCGGACAAGAGTGGGAAGGATGAGTTTCTCGGACTCTAGTTTCACGTCAGTGAGGCGGGAGCCCTCGGAGGTGTGCCTGGGGCGCGTCCCCACCCTCACCCTCTGCGCTCCGGCCTCTCTGTCCTTCATTTCCTGTTCTTCATACTTGATTCCTTTCGTGTTGGTCACCACGGCCAGTCTCTGAAGCTGCAACAGTGACCCTAGGTCAGGGACGTCGGCGTGGACAGCTAACCACGCCGTGATGTGTGGTTTAATTCAGATTGTAGTGTTCGCTAAGATGTCTTCTGCGGTTTCCCAGCTAGCGAGTCCCCTCCCGCCCTCCCCGAACCCTGATGCCTCTCCCTCCTCTGCAGAAGTTTCAGAGGAGCCACAGAAAGAGAAGCGGCTCCCAGAAAAGCACCCTTTACAGTGACCGGGGATAAAAGGTTTTCGTGAAGATAGGACCGTGTGCAGACCCACGTGTTCTCAACACTCACGCACTCAGGCTTCCGAGCGAGGTCTTGAGCCGCGGGCCTAGCGTGTGGCGCACTGAGCGCCCCCAGGTCTGGTTCTGGGGGGCCGCTTGCCTGGCTTTGCCCAACCGGACCCCTGAGTTTCACCCCACAGGCAGGCAGGGGCCCTGGGGATCCCACGTCTAGGCAACATTGGAACATGGAGAGGACCACAGGGTTTGCGGGGAGTGGCTCACCCACACTTTGTAAGATGAACTCTGTGCAATTGGCTTACTTACCCTTAGCAAGTATTCCGCAAAGACAGCGGTCTGTAATAAAAGACCCACTTCCTTATTTCTGAAGCACGGTGACAGCCCTTAGAGCATTCTTAAGGGACCGCTCTGGTCCTGTCCCTGTCCGCACATGGGTCTCCCTTGTGGAGAGGCTGGCGGTGAGAGGATGTGGTTTGTGTCTCCAGGTGGCATCACCAGATCCCTCCGTCTTTGCCCGCGACTCAGTGGGAGCAGAGCCTTCTGTGAGAACCCTCACTCACTTTTTCTTACCACAGCAAAAAGACACGTGACGTAAAATGCACCCTTCCGACAATTTCCAAGTGTACCCCAAACACTGTCGACCACCAGCCCGTTGGAGTGCAAATGATCTGCACAGCCGACCCCCAGAACGAGTCCAGCGAACAACCCCTCCCCTCCCCTCCCCTCCCCTCCCCTCCCCTGTGAACCGACCAGGTTCTGCCCTCCACCCCCGACCGCCGGCCCTTCCTCGCTCTGTCTCCTCTGGCACCTGGTAGAGGGGACCCTGCAGCCCTTGTCTTTGTTCTTCTTCAGGTTGTTCTGGCTCTTCGGGGTCTTTTGAGAGTTCGTATGGGCTATAGCTGCTTTCTTCTTATTCTGCCCCAAATGCCCCTGGGACCCTGATGGGGGCTGAGAAGTCTGTCCGTCCTTGGGTCACGTGAACATTTTCATGATATTAATTCCTCCAACTCATGAACACAGAGGTTTTCTTTGTTGCCTGTCCGAATCTTCTTTAACGTCTTCCGGCAAAAGTTTTGTCGTTTCCCCCTTGGCGTATCTTTTGCCTCCTTGGGAGTTTGTTCCTGCTGTTTTATTCTTTCTGAAGCTCTTGCAAATGGGACTGTCCCCTTGATTTGTACTTTTTGGGCTGTTCATTGTTGGTGTATGGAAATGCAGCCGGTTTTCTGTGTCGATTTTGTGTCCTGTGACTTTGCCGAATTTGTTTGTTGGTTCTAACACTTGCGTGTGTGTGTGTGTGTGCGTGTGCGTGTTCGTGTGTGTAAGGTCCAGGGTTTCCTCCCTATAAGATCATGTCGGCAGCGAACAGGGGTGATTTCATTTCTTCCTTTCCAATTCAGACGTCTTTTCTTTCTTTGTATTATTTGTTTATTTTGCCTGATGACTGTGGCCAGGACCTCCAGTGCTACACTGAACAGAAGTGGCAAAAATGGGTCCCCTTGTCTTGCTCCTGATCTTGGAGGAAAGGCTTCCCGTTTATGACCGTTGAGTTTGCTGGTAGTTGTGGGCTTGTGGCCTCGATTACGTTGAGGCAATTTCCTCTTATTCCTAGTTTGTTGTGTGTGTGTGTGTTTAAAATCATGAAAGCATGTGAAATTTTGTCAGATGCATTTTCTGCGTCGATTGAGGCGACATTCACAAGTGAGTTTCTATGGAACACTCTGCAGCCTTCCAAAATAGCTTGCCAGATCCTTGCAGTGAAGGCACGCCAGCCAGCTCCCTTTCAGCTCTGGGATCCTCTCCGTCGGGTGACGGGAGGCCGGGAGGGCCTCCCCACGGAGCGGAAACACAGCGGCCTTCACCCCCTGTGTGGGACCGCACCGGACAGCAGTGGTAGGTCAGCGAGCTGCGCACACAGCTAATGCCTCCTCCTCCTCAGGCGACTCTTAATTCTGCTCAGTGAAGTCAGAAGCAGCTTAAGCTTTGAATTTCCATTCACTTATGTATGCAAGCAGTCTTTTATGTCGCTGTGGTTCCAGGTTGCAAGCTTGGGTAGGACCTGTCAGTCATCCATCTCCAGAGAGACCAACGGAAGGGGCGTGGCCAGGGGGGTGGTATCTCTGTCCACAAGGCCGACGCGCAGTGTCTTTTGCTACGACACATGGCTGTGACAAGTAGCCTGGAGCCCGATTTTGGGTGTCAGGCTCTATGTTTTCCCCCTTGTCGGTTCCAGGGGGAAGCTGGATCTTCTCCAACCCAGACGGCGCGTGCCCCGCAGGAAATGCCAGTTACCAGTACGCGGCCCCTTTGCCTCTGTCCGCACCCCACACCCACCGAGGCTGTGAGCGCCACCCTGGCCTCCGGGGACACCGGCAGACCCCCTACCCTTCTGCACACGTGCACAGAAACCGCGCTGCCTCAGGTGTGTGGCTCTGCCCACAGTGACACCTTCGGGGGCCCGGCGGGGGGCGGGGGCGGGGTGGGGAGGAGAGAGATGGATAAACAGCAGGTAGAAAGAGGCGTCTGGAGACGAGCCCCTTTCTCCTAACACAGCCAGGGTTCCATTGTGCGTTACCAGTTTAACGTTTTGTTTTACATACGAATGGTCGACTGTGCAGTTCTGACTGCTGGCATTTCTGTAACTTTTTCAAAAGACACCGAGTCTCCTGGTTCTAATGGGCGGGATGGCTCTGATGGCCCAGTTCGGTTCCGGGGCGGGCACATGCCTGGGTTGCAGGTCCAGTCTGGACGGGGCACGTGCGAGAGGCAGCTGCTCGTTGGCACCTGTGGCGCAGCCGCAGCTGTGCGTGGCCCCGGGATAATGCCACTCGTCACCATCTTTGTAAGGTCTGCACGCTCCGCCCACTGAACCGTTGTTGTTTCTCCAAAGTGAATTTGATAGAAAGCCCCGGCAACAATCTGCAAGTTTTCTCCGGAGCCGACAGCTGGGCTTCCATACCCCCCACGCCGCACGCCAGCATCCTGTCTGTGCCCCACACCAGCGGCCCCATGAACCCAGGGCCCAGGTAAGGCCAACGCCCGCGACCTGCCCATCGGTCCCGGCCTGGGGAGGGGCGTACGTCAGCACGGGGGACACTGGGTATCCTTTTCCCCAGGCTGCCGTGGGCGCCTGTTGTCCTGACTCCTAAGCCACTGGACCCTGAAGGCGAGCAGGATGCACTTCCGTTCCTGCTGGAAGGGAGGTGGGGAGTCAGCTGCTCGGCCCCCTGCCAGTTTGGGGGACCTGTGGTATTTTACTTTGAGATGGCCTGGGACCGTTTGTCTCAGACCAGTCAGAAATGCTGTCAGCGGTGGCGGTAGCAGGTGGGTGATGATGAATATGGGGAACCGGAGGGGAAAGGTGTACGTTCACGCCGAGAACTCAAGGCTTCTCACTGTCCATATTGTATATGCTGCCCGCCCTGAACGGGGGGTGTCTGGCTCATGATGCAGGTATTGGGGTTCAGTGTAGCATGTGGGGCGCATCACAGAACTCTCACACTAGAACCCTGCGCCGGTTCTGACTTCTGGAACCCAGTGTGGGGGGTGAATGAAGGGGCCTGGGGTCGGACGGACGTGGGCGAGAGTCCCAGTTCTCCCCGGATTGACCTGGTGACCTCGGACAACTCTCTGAGCCTCCCGGAGCTTCGGCCGTCCTATCTGCGGTAAGATGAGCTACCCTGTGGAGCTGCAGAGGGACCAGGAGAAGGGGCATCCACATGCGGTGTGAGCAGTAAGTTCTACACCCGTGTCCGCTGCTGTGCTCGGCAGGAGGGTGCAGAGTTCCGAGGAGGCCCAGAAAGGGGGTTCAGAATTCAAAGATGGGACTGGGGGTGTCGGAGGACGTGTGAGTTCACGGGCCCGGAGAAAGTTAGGGGGACGCAGGGCCGTGGACCACAGCCGCGCGTCTGCCACTCTCCCGTGCTCTCCACAGGGAATACGAAATATTTTCAGTTACCTAAAATAGTATTCACAATCAGAGCTCTTTAAAAATGTGGTCCCTAGGGAATTTGGCCCGGCACTGGGGGCTCATGTTCTGTTTGGATGAGCGTGTGACTCGGGGTGGGGTCCAGGGAAGCGCACTGATCTGGGCCACGCCAGGAAGTGGGAAGGAGTGTCCTTAAGGATATTGAGTAATCACGTGCCAAGCCCTGTACTGGATACTTTATGGGAGTCACTCAGAGTGCTCAAAGGTATCCATCCACAAGGCTGGTATTAAAATGCCTGTTTTACTGATGGAGGAACTGTAGCTGAGCAGTGTTAGAAGTTTCCAGAAGGTTCCACAGTGAGTTATGTGACTCAGAGCCCATGGAGCCCCACAGCCGTCAGACAGGGGGCCCCCAGCAATGCCGCAGAGGAAATTGGGGCCAGGGTCCCTGCAAGCTGAGCCGGCAGGAAAACAGAGTCCGGGGCGGGCTTCTGCAGGTTTTATGGGGGCCAGTGATGCCCGAAATATGGCAGGGCGCCAGGCGGCATTGCCCCTCTGCTTTCCTCCGTGCTGTGTTTACCCATCCCCACCCCGTAAAGATTCTGCTCAAGGAAAAGTGATGGGTCAGAACCGTCACTGGGTAACGAGTCTGTTCTCAAGTCAGAAGGCAGCGCCGACGGAGGCTCGGAGCACTGGAGGTCTGTCTGTTGGCTCCAACTGCTGTCCTTTCCACCTGAGTCTGTGTCAAGGTGCAGAATGGGCCCCACCTGACAGTCGGCTGGAGAGCTTTGAAAAACCCTGATACCCAGGCCGAGTGCCCAACCGGGCGTCAGAGTCTGGGGGCGGAACCCCGGCAGCTGTCTCTGAAACACTCTCTGGGGGTCTCGCGCTGCAGCCAAGCCTGTGAATGAGAGAGGTCCCGAAAGTGGTCCAGCTGCCAGCCTTTCTGCCAGGGGCCAGAGCCGGCCTCGGGGCCGATGGGAAAATTCGCTGACAGTGACCCTTTGCCAAGCGCCGTGTGCTGGGCCCCGCCTTCTCATTTTATGGAGCCCTCACAGCGATATCCAGATGTATGTGTAATCATCACTCCCAGTCTGGAAGATGGGGACACTGAGGCTCAGAGATGTTAGGTGCTTTGACGGAGGTCACAGAGCTAATGGTGGGAGAGGTGGGCTCCTGTCACAGGTTTCCGGCCCCAGTGTGTCAGATGGTGCATGGCCTCTCCCGGCCGGTGAGGCATCTTGCTCACAGGTCAGACTGTCCAGATGCCCCTCCCTCGCTGCCGCCCTCTGCATGGGCCTCGAGGAGCGAGGCAGAGACGTGACAATGCTCTGGTCACCAGCGAGCGGCTTGCTAGTGGCAGGGCCAGCCTCAAAATTCAGGTCTCAGGACGCCGATCGTAGGCTTATCCTGCCGCATCTGGCCGCTTCCCTTGGCTTCTCTGCAGAAACAGGGCCTGTGGGCGTCCGAGCTGGAAACCAGGTCGTGGCCAGGAGACCCTCCTAGGCCCTCGGCCCTCTCAATGCTCTGTGCTTGTCAGGGGCCATCCCTCCTGGGAATGCCACCCACGCCCCCCCCCCTTTCTCTGTCTCTGCAGCCCCTACCCATGCCTGTGGACCATCAGCAACGGTGGCGGGGGCCCTGTCGGGTCCGGCCCAGAGGTGCATGCCGGGTCGTCGGGAGCATTTCTTCTGGGCAACCCTGCGGTGACTGCGCCCCTCTCCACCCAGGCACCCACTTCGGCGGGTGTGGAGGTTCTGGGGGAGCCCTCACTGACCAGCATCGCCGTGTCCACCTGGACGGCAGTGGCCTCGCACCCACTCTCGGGCTGGGGTGGCACGGGTGGGGGCGGGCGCCATTCTCCCCCCTCACTGGACAGCTAGGTGGGGTCTGAGGGCGGGTCTGCAGAGGACCTTCTAGTGTCCGGCACTTAGAAACCCCGCCTACCAATTCCAGTGAGTGAGGCTGTAGGCTCTCCCCCCCTTCCCAGTAAGCTGCAGGATGGGGTGGGTTCTCCCATCAGCCGACTAGCAGATCGTTCAGTGTGGATGATGCTAATTATGTTTTTGGAACTTTCTACCCCGTTTTCCTGCATTCTCATTCCCTCTGCAGGGTGTCCACGCTGTGCTTAGGCAATGGCGGGGTGATGAGTACCTTCCTCGTGCCTCGCCCTGCCTCCTAAATGGTCCTGGAAGGCCATATTCCCCTTTGGTGACAGGGTGCCAAGCAGCTGAGGGAGCTCCAGGTCGGCCTACCCAAGGCCACACCAGTTGGTAGCTTTGCGCAGCCCTGGAAGGGGTGTGTGGCTACAAAGCTTCTACCCTGAGTGCGAGAGAGGCCGCGATCAGAGTGAAGATCGCAGAGACGGAGCTAACCGTGGTGTTGAGCGGGGGCCCGGGACTGGGGACTCGAGACCGTGTGGCCCCCTTGCTCAGGAGCCTCCAGGGGCTCGCGCTGCCTGCTGACTGGAGTCACACCCCCTCACCGCCAGGAGGTCCTCCACCATCCCACCTCGCAGCTTCCCCAGCCGGGGCTCCCCTTGACCCGGAAGCACCCTGTATTTCAGTCGAGGGAGATGGTCTGCCTCAGTCGTCTGTGCGTTCGGTGGGTTTTCATGCCATTGTACCTTCTTCTGTGCCCAAGCTGTCCTCTGTCCGGCCCCACTGTGCGGATGCCACCCCTCTCCCGGGGCAGTGCCACTGTGGATGCCCCCCCCAGGCGCACTTGGGCTCTCCCTGTGCCCCCTGCTGCCTTGCCTGTGTCAGGGAGCATGCCTCATTCTGCCTGTGCTCTTCTTGCCTGCGGGTGTTCCCTCCCCCACAGGCTGCAAGCCCCTTGGGTGAGTCCTCACCCTGTCCTTGTACCCACGCCCTGGTTTGTGCCTTGCCTGTTGAAGGTGCCCAATAAACACTGGCCGAGCTGACCTGGAGTGAAGCGTGTTTGCTGAGGGGAGCGGTGCAGGCGCATCTCAGAGACACGCATCAGGGTTGGGGTGGCTTTGCGGTGTGGGGGCCGGGAACACGCTGGGGCAGCCAGCTCTCAGGGTTGCTGACGCATGGAGAAGGTGCTGGCCAGAGCGGCTACTCCCAGGCACTGGTCCTTGGCTCCCCTGCGCTGGGAGCACTCAAGGCACCTGCTAGAATACAGATCCCTGGGCGCATGCCACACCAATGGGACCCACATCACGGGGGCCAGAATCCAGGAATTTGCATGTCAAACAAGGGCTCCAGGTAATGGCCACAGAGTCCAGTTTGGAGAACACTTGCTTAGAATAGGGAAATAGAATGATAAATACTCTAGGTTACCCAATTTCAGAGAAAAGTTTCAACCTCTGCCCCAGCCAAGGTCACTGCTGTAGCCTGTGTCCCAGCCAAGGTCACTGCTGTAGCCCATGCCCCAGCCAAGGTCATCGGTGTAGTCTGTGCCCTGGCCAAGGTCAATGCTGTAGCCAATGAGCAAAATCAGTTTCATTGGTTCCCCTTTGTCTCTACTACCCCACTACCAGGTGTACCGATAGCCCCGGGACTGAGGTTTCCAGACCTGGGAGGTGAGCGGCTTTCCCAGCACTGATGTCACCCTGTGCTGACAGCCATCGCTCAGGACCTTGCAGAGGGGGTCTAAGTTCCCACTCGGAGCCTGGCATCAGTCAGCTGCCCCAGTTACTCCCCCATGGAGCCCACTCAAACCTGCCCCGCCCCGAGCCTTACTCTGTGTGTGCAAACATGGCCCTAACGAGTCCTAGTTCCGTCGGCAGAAGAGGGTCCTTCAGCAGGTCGTTCCCATTTTGGGGCTCAGATCTCTGGAAACAAGGGCACCCAGCCGCCTGGGGAGCACGCTCAGGGCTGCCTGGCCGGAGCTCTGGGTCCTCCATGTGTGAGGGAGAGGGTCATGATGCACTCACCCACCGCTCTTTGCGAAGCTGCCTGCTCAGCGTGCCCCAGACAGGGCTCTCTGGTTCCCTGGTCTCTCTGCGAGGCCATTAGCGGCCATTAAGGTATTACTGTATTAGCCTTTCTGCAAGGTGCTATTTTGGTAGGTTGTCAGAAGTGGCCATTTCTCGTTCCGTTAGAATTGGAGACTGTTTCGACCTCCCATTGCCATGCAGGCCAGGCTTGTCCCTGCGTGGGGGTCACACACCAAAGTGCAAAGCAAATGCAGCCCAGTCTGTGCACACCTGTTTAGTCTCGCCCTTCCTGCACCTCCCCCAGCCCGGAGCAGACAGAAGATGCCCAGCGGCACCGAGCAGAGGAAGCCAGTACCCCCATTCCTTCTTCACCTCTCTTGTTCAGGGGGACTGGGTCCTCCACAGAGGATGATGCACCCTTATGGGGGCCAGGGCAGGGGGTGCGTGCGTCTCATCAGCCTTATAGGACACTCAACTGGGAACCTGCGATGACGCAGGTGACACAGAGTGACAGCAGCTGTGTGTGCAGGGTACCTGGCATGAGCCACGCAGCCAGAGGCAGCCAAGTGCTTTCTGGGGTTTTCTCCAGAGTCTGGGGCACGTCCAGGAGGAACACACTTAAGCTGGTTTTAAAAAAGACAGTCTCTGAGATTTCAGGGAAACGCTGCAGCATCTTGTTACCCGGCTCATTGCAATAAAACAGGACCGGCGCCACGTCGGGGCTCAGGCCTGCCGTGTGAAATCCAAGGGAAACTTAAATCCCGCCTGCACAGAGCGAGCTGACACGCTTCCTTCAGGCAGGTGGTGGAGGCTTTCACTCTCCCCGAGGCCTGGTCCGGTGGGAAGCCTCACCTGGAGGGGCCTTGATTTGGGTCTGCTGGCCTCTCCAGCCCTCCCCTCTGTGGGCTCAAACACCTTTGCCCCCCAGGCCGAAGCCAGGTGCTCCCAGGACGATGCTGATGGCACCCCTGGAACTGGGGGGTGGCAGGGGGAAGGGTGGGAGGCGGCAATCCGAGGAGAGTGGAAACGCTTCAGTTATTGAGACAATAATCTCAGTAAAACATGTTCGAAGCCTGGTAGGTGTTTGTCCCTGTGCCCACACCTCTTGCCCCAGAGGGTTCAGTGGGTCCCTGGGATCTGGAAGTGGTAAGCACCCACGGTGACCTCCGTGGCTCACCTGGGATGGAGGGGCTTCCTGGAACATGGGAGTTCCAGCCTGAAGTCAGCCCGCATGGGTTTGCCAGGGATGAGCTGGTCGACCGGCACCAAGGAAGGAACCCCTGCTGTGGCTGAGGGGTGGGGGAGCTCGGGGTCCTGCTGGTTTGTCTGCCTGGGGAGGCAATGTTCCTGATAAGGGAAGGGGCGGAGAGGAGCAGAGGAGGGAAAGCCAAGCCCCACCCACGGTCCTCCTGGGTGGCTTGACTTCCCACGGCTGCACTCTTCCCAGCATCCTGTAGGGGGCTCTGTGTCCGCACTCTTCCCAGCATCCTGTAGGGGGCTCTGTGGGCTGCACTCTTCCCAGCATCCTGTAGGGGGCTCTGTGGCTGCACTCTTCCCAGCATCCTGTAGGGGGCTCTGTGGCTGCACTCTTCCCAGCATCCTGTAGGGGGCTCTGTGGCTGCACTCTTCCCAGCATCCTGTAGGGGGCTCTGTGGCTTAGCAAAATGCCATGCAGAAGCCAACGGCTGCTTGGAGCCGCCCAAAGTGTTGGGTGCAGTTTTAAAGCAGCTGCTTGTTTCATGACAGACAACCTTGTCCATCTGTCCAACTCTGTCGAACGTCTCCCTGCCAAGGGCTTGATGCGGTCTGAGACCTAGAGACACTGCCTGTGAGCTTAAGGTTTTCTTCTCTTGAAGTTGCTGCCGAGCTGCAGGCTGGGAGCAAGGCCCAGAGCTGGCGAGGTTTCCCACAGGGACCCAGGACCGGAGCTGGGAGTCCCGCAGGCTCAGAGCACTCCCAAGGGCAGACGTGGGCTTCACCCCCAGCTCCCACTCCAGGCCGAGCCTGGTGGCTAGGAAATCGCCCAGGGCCCATTAGGTACTAGCAGGCTGTTGGAGAGGTGGGGCCCCTTCAGAGGCTTGGCCAGGCAGGGAGGACCAGCTCTGCCACGGAAACTTGCTCCCACGCCCCGCTCTCTGGTCCCCACAGTTGTGCAGAATGCAGGCTTTATCTTGGAGAACAGTGTGCCAAAGTCACATTGGAAGGGGAGCAATGCTCTTGTAGCCATTTTTTTGGAGGCAAAAAAAAAAAAAAAAAAAAACCCATCTGCCATGTCAGTCCAGGTCCAATTTTAATGCTAACTGCTCAACTTGGGGTCCTCTTGTTCCCCAAATTTCAACCAACCCTAAATTATCTTGTGTCCCAGTTCAAACTAAAACTTCTACTAAAGGAGGAGTTTTCTCTCCCCAGACAAAGATGGAGAACCTCCCGGGTAATTCTTCCTGTGCAGGGTGAGGGTGTGCGGGGGAGCTTTCCCAAGTTCCTTTTTTATTGACAGAGTAGCCTTTCGAAGACTGTGGTTTCTGTAATTGCCTCTGTTTTGTTTCCTCAGGCGTTTTCCTCCCGCCCTGAGGCTCCTCAGAAATGTGGCTGCCTTGCCTCCATTTTTGTCCTTCCAGCAACTGACACAAATACCCCTGACGTAGTAGGGGAGGCCCCTCGACGGTTTCTGAAATCTTTTTCCTCTATTTTGACCTCCTGCTTTATTGTGTCCATTCACTCCTGCTGACTTAGTTTATCTTGATATATATTTTTAAAAAGTTATTTGTTGTTTAAAGACCCCTGGGGATTCCTGAAGGTAGTGGCCATCCAACTAGATAAATTAATAATGTTAGGGGTTAGCATGTATATGATTCGGAGTTTTCAAAAGGCACCGAGCATAAATATTTCAGAGCAACACACTCAGGAAGGTGCAGGATGGGAAACGCTCCTCGCTCCTGAGCCCGCTTTGGGGGGTGCTTCCCTGCTTATTTCTACCCAAACACGAAAGCAAATAAAATTCCCTCTCCGCTGCCTCCAGTTGACCCCGTATGGACCCTGAAAGTCCTTTCCAAAGGTGTGGTCTCCATAATGTGCTTGGTTTAGGGGTTCAGTGCTGTTCCCCTCAATCCTGGCTGAGCACTATCTCTTACTATTTCAGCCGAGCTGTGAGTCAATGTGTGGTGTAGCCCGAGGCTCTCCTAAGTCAAGAGCGGGGGGCCAAACGAAGTTAGGAGAAATGGGCAACACAGAAAGTGCAGTTAATGTCAAACTTGATGGCCCCTAAGGATAGACTCCCCATCGTTTATGGGAGAGTCTTCTGCATCGCGTCATGTCCCTTTCTGTGGGTCTCTCCACCCCGCAACATGTTTCCCGTTGGTTCTCATGAGGATGATTGGATTTCACATGCAAAAGGGGGGAATGGGAGAATTTTAGAAATTAATTCCCAAAGCTCCCTTTAGTCATTAGTTTCAACGCCCACCCCAGCCCCTATCCAACTTCTTGGTGGGCTGCTTGATTAAACAGCAAACACTGGGGAACCGACAGTCCTTCCCCTGCCTTTCCCCTGACTCCTGTTAATAGTACTAACACTCAGGACTGGTGTCTGTTTTGTGCTGGGGACTTCACAGCACATTCTTGTGTTATCTCAGACGCCGAGATGGGAGAGCCCCACGGAGCAGTCTCACTCCATGGCTCTGGGTCAGGCACCTGTGACCACCTCCCTGCTTCCTGGGCCACCCCCAGTTGTCAGCACCACCTCCCAGATGTCCCGTCTGCAGTGCATCACCCCTCTGCTCAGAAACCTCCGGTGGCTCACTGTTGCCAATGAGAATATAAGGGCCGAGTTCCTCAGCCCGTTGTTTGAAACATTCCAGAATGGAGCTCAGCGTGCTATCTAGCCCGCCTTCCCGCCGTTCCCTTGTAATGACCAGAAACCACGTTCCTGGATAAGAGAGACAAGTTCCTCCACGACGTCTCTGTGAACTAGAAAATCCAATGAAACGTTCCAGCCCCTGACCCCTTCCGACGAACAAGTTCACGGCCTTGTTGCTGAAGGTTTGAAGGAGTCTCCTGGGAGTGTTCCCAGTCTGGGGCGCACAGAATGCACACCAGCTGCTGCTGGGGCGCACAGAATGCACACCAGCTGCTGCTGGGGCTTTGAACTGGCCCCGGGGCCCCAAAACAACCACTGCGAGGCCTGGCTTTAGATAAATGAGCTTCAGCGTTCCTCCAGAGTGTGCGTTTTGTAGCTGCTTCGCAGGGTGTCCCCAGCCCTGCCTTGTGGAAAGTCGTGCAGGCCACACCTCGATGGTTTGCATCCACTGGAGAGTTCAGTGCAAGGATTTGAAATCCCTGTTCCTCTCTCAAAAGTCGTGGCATCAGCGCTCAGAGCTCTGGGGGGGAAAGGGAATTGAAGAGCCTGGAGAAAATCACACTGGAAAGGCCTGGAGGTGGGAGGAAGTGAGGGCAGGCGCCGGCCTGTGGATGTGTGTGCGGGGCCTAGCAGCTGAAGGTTCAGAGCCCACTGTGTGACCCAGGGTCTGTCCCCACCTCGGAGCCTGCTAGTCTGCCTCTATGAACCACCCACTGAGAAAGTTGGCCTCTCGGCCGCATGAATCCCGCAGGCCGACGCTAGGTGGCAGCAAAGCGCCGGTTCACCCACCTGCCACTGCATTCTGGCAGAACATCTTCTGACGCAGAACTTAAAAAAAGAAGTGATTATGCAGATTTTTCTTTTGCAGAACCAGCTACCCATGCAAGCCTGGCGGCTCTCACGACAGCCATGGCGATAACTGAAACGTCACCAGGCTGAAAGCTGCCTCCTGGATAGAACAGGCAAACAAAACAAACACACAACCCCCACCCCAGGTGAGCCATGGTTTATGAAGCACCTCTGAGAACGCAGTGCCATTGGGTCCTGATGCTTCCGAGCTGACGGTTCGATGTCGGAGGTGTGCACGCTGCATCGCAGGGGCAGGGAAAGGGCCCAGGGGCACAGGGGAGGCCGTGAATACAACAGCATTCTGCTGGGGTCCAGCACACCCCAGCCGAGTCTCCCCAGGACCACCCGGTTCTCAGTGAGCCCACCCCACCGCCCCGCTCCCTACTCCTAATGGCATACTCCCTCATCAACGTGTGAGAGCGCTGTCCAAGCCCTTTAGGAAGCCAGCCTGTTTCAGCTGAAGCTGTTAAACTTGCAAAAGCTTCACCTTGCTGAAGGCCAGTTTTCAGCTTGCTTGAAAGCGGGGTATGTGGCTCTGGAGAGGGCAAGGAGGACCAGGAGTTGACAGAGGCCGCGGAGAGGAGGCCGGAATCCGGGGTGGGGGTCGGGGGGGCCCTGTCAGACACCTCTTGTTTTTCTTCCTCTGCCATCGTCATCTCTGCAGCCCTGAATCTCAAGGGCAGTCCAGAGCTGTAAGTTTACAGTGAGTAAGAAATCCCGACTTTGCTGTCTGTGTGGCTGTTGACTTCCTCGCCTTCCCAGGTGCCCCTGTGACTTCCCAGAAATGGGGACGAGGCACACGTGCCCCGTGTCCTCTCTTAGGAGCCTGGGCGATGGCGTGAGACTAATCTACTTGCCTCCTGGGTCAGTGGATCCTTAACCCACACGAGTGCATTTTAGGCTTATCTTTCTGATATTTGTATATATGTTGCCCGAGATCCCTCCTTTTCCAGAAAGCCCTCCTTGACGAACAAACGAGAGTGGGCTGGTAATGACGCCCCTGCTCAAATTCTGCAGCTCTGTTTGCACGTATTACCTCAGCAAAATTAACTTCTCTGCTTCTAACGGGAAGGATTTCCTGGTAAATTTGTGTAGCTTCGCTCATAGTTAGCACTTCCTCTGTGTTCTGAGAATTGCCGTGCAGTGCCCCAGGTTTCTGTTGGTCAGAGGAGGGCATGGGGCTGAGCCCCTGCACGCAGGTCGCTATGTGGGTGGTTGCCCGGGCTCAGCTCCCCAGGCCCGGGGCCTCCAGCTGCCCAAGGCCCACCGGTGGGTTCCGTGCAGTTTAGGGCGGCCAGGACTGAACCCGCGAAGGGCTGTGGGAGTGTTGGTCATAGTTTAGAGATCTTGGGGGAACAAGTCCAAGCCCTAACCTACCCAAAGGTACGTGGGGTCATGGAAGGCAGGGCTGCCGCGGGGGTACCACGTGGGCTGGTCTGAGCGGCTTCGACAGGAGGCACCTGCGGGCCTGGTTGCTAGAGCAACCCCGGGTCCCCTCGCCTAGCAAGGCCACGTGGTGGTCCATTCACAGCCTCTGAGGGAGAGACCCTAGCAGGTGGGGTCCCCTCCTCTGCGCCGCCCCGCAGGGCGTCTGGATGTGCCCGGGCTAGAGCACCCGGAGGCCGCACCTGGAGGCCCGGTGGCACGCGCAGGGCGCCTGCGCATGCTGCGCAGCACGCAGTGCGCAGTGGCGACGGCAGCTTGGAGGCTGGGATCCACCTCTGGAAAGAAGTATGGTCACGGCAGCGGGGGTCACAGGAGCGGCTCTCAGGGGACCAGGCAGGACCCAGTGCCCAGCCTGGACCTACCCCATTCGCTTGTGCCCACAGAGGCGCCAGGGAGAGAAAGCATTGCCTGGTCGACCCGGACAAGGACCCTGGTGGGGTGTCCTAGGCAGCTGGGAGCCCCTCTGAGGCCTCATGTCCACGTGGGAACCCACTGGTCCCGTTTGCAGCTGCCGCCTGGGAGCTACATGCAGGCGTGGGCTCCCTCCGTTGCGAGGACTGAGGCAGTTTGGGGACGAGGCTCCATAGGCCCACAGGCAGGGTGAGTACTGCGCTTGCGCGTGCTGCCCAGTTGGGGTTGCTGCGGATCCGGGTGGAGCTGGTCAAGGTCTGCAGAGGCCCGGCCTTCGGGGCAGGCTCTTGGGTGAACACCGGTATCTCCAAATTGCAACCTCACCCCCTCAGGGGCACTTACTTCCCCGAGGGTTGGCCCACAGGGGTCTGGGGGGGCCTGCAGGTGAACCCTCTCTTAATAGACACTTTGGTTCTGGAGAAGCATCAGTTCCGGATGGGGTCTGGTTGTGGCCAGTTTGCAGCTGCTGCCTCAGAGCCATGGGCGGGGGCAGTGGGCGCCCCCCTCTCTGCCGGCCTTGCAGGTGGTTTATGGTGGGCCCACCCCAAAGCCAGGTGGTGGTATTGGGGCACACTGCCCTTGCATACCGCCCAGCGGATGGGAGCCTGCGTTGTGGAACCCGGTGAGGGCCGCAGGAAGCCCCAAGCTTCAGGGGAGCGGGTCTCGGGTGAACAGGCGTCTGCCTATCTCCAGGTGCTCGGAAGTCCAAGCCGGGGCTGGCTGGTGTACACTGTTTGAGGTTAGCACACTTCGGTCCTGGAGACGACACATTCATGACGCTCGTGGATGGAGAGGTGGTGAGCTCTGTTAAGACAGATGCAAACCAAGGTCACGATTGGGCGCGTGTTGGTTAACTGCCCTCATATTTTCCCTGTCTCCGTCTCCTCTGCTCCCTGATTTTGAAACGTAGTTTTAGTAATCCCCGTCCCCCCTCCAATACCAAATTTAGCGGGCTCGTTGTACAGGAAGGGGAAGCTGATTTATGGAAAGCTGTACAAATGGTGTCAACCATCAGAGGACATAGTGAAAGTGACTGGGAAGTGGGGGAAATTAGATTTGAGCACAAGCCAGGGGGCGTGTTTTTTTATTTCTGGGATGCCGAGCAAATGGCTGGGTGCTGCTGGGGACCCAAGTCTTCTTCCACCCATTGTTCCCGCTGCTGGATCTTCTTGTGAAAGGCAGGGGGTGGAGTGCAAAAGGCACCCCCATAACAGGAGCTGGGAACACCGAGTTTGAGCCTCTGGCCCTCTGTGGCTGTGAGGAGCACCGGGCGGGATTTTTAAAGCGTGCTGAGTCTTCTCTCCTCGTCTGCAGAGGTGGGCGGATAATGATACTTAATTTGCAGGGCTGTGGGGAGGTTACAGGGAGATGGCACCTGTCACATGCCTGGCACTTTGCAGGCAGCGGGGCTCATATAGGAATGGGTGGGCCCAATCTCCCGCCCATATCAGAGGAGTTGCTAGGATTTGATACAGTTGCCTGGCCCTGCGGTGTTTTCGGGTGAATCGCTGCTGCCTCCCAGCGGAGCGCCTCAGCGCTTGGGCAGGAGAAGGAGCTTCCTCTTCTACCCGAGGCTCACGGACACGCAACCACCTCCTTACTGGTCCCCCCAGCAGCGCTAGGCCGAGCTGGGACGAAGTTCCTTCCCCTTTCCACACTCTTCCGGAGCTCCAGCGTCTGTATTTATTTCCCGCCCAACCCCCCCCCCCCCCCCCCCCCCCCCCCCCCCCGGAGCTGCCACCCTCCACGTTTACCTTAAGCCTGGTTGTTGCCTGTTTAAAACTGTTTTGTTTTGTTTTTGTTTTTTTTTTGCGCCTGTTTTGGGGAAGAGAAGAAGGCCTCTCAGGGCCTCCGTAGGCTGGTTGGCGCAGCTCCATAATCCCAAGAGACACGTGATCGCAGGCTCCCTGCCCAGCCCCTCGCTCTGCCTCGGCGAGGTGTCGAGGTGTCGGACAGAGACGCCCTTCCTGTGACCTGGAGGGGAGAGCTGTCCTGCTAAGCACTTGCAAAATGAACCCAGGAAGGCAGGTGACAGCGTTAGGAAAAGAGCGTGAATGCATTTTCCAGACAGAATGATAAGCCAGGGGTTAAAGCAGCCGCTCATCACCCGTGTTTGCGCGCAGGCCAGCTCCAGCAGCTTTAAGCTTTGAGAAGGAGGAACGTAGTCCCGGCTGTGCTCCGCGATGCTCACGTGTCTCCCTCGCGGGCAGCCCCCACCCTCCGCGGGTCGGTTAGTCCTCGCAGAGTCATCAAAGTGGCTTTTAACCTGCTCGTTTGCATCCAACCCCACAGTCTTTACACTTCCTCGCCTCGGTGGGCCGAGCATTTTCCTTCTGAAGAGGCAAAGTCCAGCAGGGTCCCAGAGAATGTGCCGGAGTTATAAACACTGCGTTCAGGCCTCTCCCTGTGCATCACGTTTCATTTCAGTATTTTATTTTCCTTACCTCTATGCACGTGGCTGCTGCAGGCAATTTGAATATCGTGAAATGGAGTATATTTATTGAATTTTATACTGGGCAGTGGTCCCCATCTTCTTAGAGACTGTTATGATTTTAATTTCATCTTGTGCATGTACCAGAATGTGTCAAGCCGTTACCAGGCTGGTGGGCTTGTTTAGCTGTCAGTAGCTTCTCTGAGCACGCGACAAGTGCCTGGGACAGGGGCACACGGCCCTGACCGTCCTGCTGCGTGAACGGCTTTCTCCGCCCCTGTCTTTTTTTCTGCTGCTTGTTTTTTCAGGGTCACTTCCAAGGAGCCGGTGATGGGACCCAAAATTACGTGTTTCTTGTCGATCCTGGCTTTGCATTAACCATCCAGAAGGATCGTACTGGTCTGTCTGGTGTCAGGAAACAAAGGAGTGCATTCATTCTGCCACACGCCCACTAGCGTTGTGTTATCATTTTTTTAATTGTTTTTTCCTGCCCAAAACTCTCCAGTGGCTTGGGAGAAACGAGGGTTGGTCACCAGCTCTCAGGCTGTGCTTGCATGATAATGCCTGGAGTGGGGTGGGGGTGGGGGTAGGGGTGGGGTCTTAATCAGGTAACTGCACTGTCTTTTATTCCTTCCATGCTGGAGGTATCTTCCCCGCTGACCCCCTAATTTGGGGGCAAATTTTCAGTCATTGGTTCAGATTCATATCATCTCTGCTTTAACACCTCCGATGAGTTCCTGGAAGACAGACCACGTGGAGGGAGGCGTGCGCCGGTGCAGGGTGTGCAGCGGTGGCATGGAGCTGGAGACCGACTCAAGACACCCAGCCAGGTCAGGGAGAGGCCAGGCCTGGCACCTGGTGTGCGTGCTCTTCACAGCCCGCCCACTCGGCGTGCCGCCTGCAGGGGGCGCTGCCTGCAGGGGGCACCGCCTGCAGGGGGCGCTGCTAAAGAGAGAATACTACACCTGAGACCTACGGGAACGCGCGGCCGGGGCAAAGGTCTGGGGCCGGGCAGGCTTCTAAAAACTGCCGACTTTACTAGAAAAGGTTTTGAAATCTTGTTTGACCCAGAAATCCTTACTCCGTAGAGAAGTTGATTCAAGGTTAAAAAATTGATCTTTTTACACGGTTCTCTTATTGTATTTATTCACAGTTATTTCTTTCGTGTGTTCCGAAAGGGTCCGGTCCAAGTTTCCTTTTCCCCAGAGGGGAGCGTGGAGACGCGTGAAGGGCCAGCTCGTGTTGAGCTCCGCTGGAGAAAGGCGCAGAGGTGACTTCAGAGCCTTTGCAGAAAAGGCCGAAGTCGCAGGCAGCTGCAGGCAGGGACCCTGTTTCTTAGGGCTTCTGAGTGTTTTGAAGTGGGTGCGGCAATCACTTCCTGTGGGAAGAGAATGTGAGAAATGGGCATCATTCTGCTTTTTCAAAAAGGGCAGTTATTGCACAAGGCCAGGGGGCGCTGTGGGCACGGGGTGCTGCTGTCTCGGCCCAGTGGTTCGGAAGTGTGTCCCGTGCTGTCCGGTGGAGCATTTGTCACACTGTTGTCACACGTACCCAGTGCTGCTGGAGCAAACAGGACCCTTTCTCCGCCTGTGGGATGGTCTCTCTCTCCTTGACCTTGGCTCTGTCCTGGTGAAGAACGCTCCTCCCAGCTCGACTGAAGGGAGCATTTTATCATCCAGCGGATGAGACGAGGCTCAGAGGAGCCCAGTGGCCACGACGCAGGCGGAGGTTTGAGAGTAAATCTAATGTTCTGGGATAAGAGGCTGAAACGGACATGATGAAGTGAAAACGTCACTGATTAAAAAAATCAGTTGTCCAAATACAGCTCAGGCACTGTGCCCGGGAAGGACCTGGGGGTGATAAGAGACAGCAGCTCGGGGGACAGCGAGGTCCAGAGGCACTCGTGCAGGGTCTGGATGACAAGGGGGACGCTTGTCTGCGGACCTGTCTCAGGACGACAGGGAGTCACCAGTGCTGTCGGAGCAGGGCTCTGCCAACAGGACTCACGGGATAGTGGAGTTTCACGGGAGAGTGGGGAGAGTAAGGGGGGCATGGGGGTCACTTTCAGGTAAGAGATTTTACTAGAAGTGGAAACCGATCAGGTCTGGGGATCGAAGGCCGGAAGTCGTCTGGGCACCTGTCCCTCCCCAGCCTCCCCGAGCGTCCGACAGAAGGGTCAGCCTCTGCCCTTGCCCTCCGTGCCCTGTTCCCGATGGCGTTTCCCACATAGCACAGGCCAGCAATGAACAGCTGCATGTACTTGTTTCCAGGGAGTCTTTGAGAGGCAGAGTGACTTGGGGTGCCCGACACCCCCAGGTTCAAGTCCTGGCCTCGCTTCCTTCTTGGTGTGTAAGTTGGGGCACACTTGTTGGGCTCTCTGACGCCGCCCGCTGGTCTGTAAAGGGGGGGGTGATAATCGTACCTACATCGCACAGGGCCGGGGACGAGGGTGTGACCATAAATGAGTGAGAAGCCTGCCTACCTTCCTGCGCACTAGGTGACTGTTCTCTGCTGTCATTGGCGTCACCGCCCCGGAACACGGCCTCCGTAAGCAAAGTGGGATCTCTGCGACGGACTCACTGGCAAGGACCCATTTCCGTGTGCGTGACAGACACAGACTCTGGGGTTCTAGCTCACTGGGCAGCTGGAGAGGCAGGCCTGACATGCAGGTGGGAGCCCAGCTGGCTGGTGGGACAAGAGGCAGGAGTGCAGGTGAAGCCACATCTCTGGGGGATCCAGACAGCTGGCTTCTGCTGAGTGAATGGCATGGACCGTCCCCTGTGGAGACTCACAGAAAAGGACATTCTCCCACGGAGGAAGGGGGCTGGTTCCCGGAAAGCTGCAGTGTGGCAAATGTCCCTGTCCCCCCACTGCTACGTGCAGGTGTTCCTAAGGAGCTCCAGGTGTGGGGAGGACCGCCCTGGTGGCTTGGGCCCCGCTGTGATGCTGGGCTCGGCCCCGGCCAGCAGCCTCTCCTTCCATGCTGCCTTCTCAGGCTCCGGAATTCGCTGGCGGGCGGTGAGCTGAGACCCAGAGGGCAGACAGTGATGAGAGGAGTCGGCCGTGTCCTCGTGGTGTGCGCAGTCTGGTTTTACTCATTAGTGGAAGTCGTTTTCTGGTATTTACTCACGTATCACTCTCATCGGCCCCCCACTGAATGGCTGTTTGCAAAGTGTACTGCTTCTGCTCCGTTTGGGTGGAAATGCATTTTCGCAGGTGGTTTTGGAACCTCACCACCTTACATGAAGATGATTCTGTGGGGGTGAGCCTGTGAGTTCCTGAAAAGTGGCCTGAGCAGCCTGGAGCCCAGCGCCCTGCAGGCAGAGCTTTGAGGGGCGTCGCTCCGCACCACGAGGCCGGCCACGTTCGAGAGAGGCCTGCATCTGCACCGTCTCATGTTCGGGGGAAGGGAGTGCTGCTCTTGGCGTGTGTTCCGTCACCTGATCTGACCTTGGCACCAAGGAACCCCCAGCTGGAAATGACACCCCAGGAGGGAGAGACAGGTTTTAAAATGGACCCTGTTATTGCCACCGACCGATAACCACTCTGGTCTTTGGGGTTCGGCTGTCTGTCTGTCCCCCATCATGGCCCTTCACGTCCCCCTTCCAGGCTCCTACCACCCTTCGTTTGTCTGCGACATCATCTTTTGCAGTTCTGTCCGTAGAAGCCAGGCGGGGGTCTGGGAACGGGCATAGCCCTGGGGTTATTGGGGCATGGAGCCCCAGGAATGTTGGGCCTCCTCTGACGGGGAGATGCAATGAGGGCCGTGGACGGGCTGGGCGGAGGGTGGGGAGCTCGGGTCTGAGGGGGTGACGCACGTGCTAGTAAGTTGTACAGGGGAAGGGGGGAGTCCTAGGTCCTTCTCTCCTTGGAACACGCAGCAAGGACAGCTACCCTGGGACTTCAGAATCGATGCCACCGGGTGGACAAATGCATTTCCTGACGTTCTTGCGTGGGATGGAAGGAGGGGAGGAAGGAAGAGAGAAACCAGGTAGCCACGAGACTCCATTTCAGGTAAAAGTGAGTCGTGGAAAGTGAAGCCAGAGCCGGCCTTACGTCGTGCAGAAGCACCGAGGGAGGTGGGCCAGTTCCATAGGGTTCTCTTCTGCATTTCCTTTCTGCCTTTATTTTTTTGGTCACTTCCGTCGAGGGGCTGAGGGTTTATGGGGGCGAGGTGGGGAGGCAGGCGAGGAGAGACACGAAGGTGCAGATCTTCCGTGGAAGGAGCCCAGGTGCACGGGGTGGGGGCGTGGGGGTGATCGGCTGGTTACTGGTGAGACTCAGCAGACGTGGAGGCGCCTGGTTTTGAAATCCGTCTTCGTGGTTGACCACTCAGAGCTCCCTGAGTGTTGCCCCCACACCCAGAGCCGCTGTCTGAGCACCCCATGCACGCTCGGAAGGT
>PVIA01013514.1:0-31779 GCA_004024845.1 Tonatia bakeri | reverse complement strand
AAAAAAAAAGATAAGACCTCTAAGATACTTAAGTGAAAAAAATGTAAGGTGTGAAATTGATGCACTGTGTAAAAAAGGTTTTGTGTGTGTATCAATATATGTCTAATGCACATATATACATATGTGTGTATATTAAAAATGCATATGGAAACTCACAGAGGAGACCTAAGAAATTCCTGAGAGTAGTTTCCATTAGGTTGAGTTGAGAGTAGGTAGAGGAAACTGGGTGAATATGGAACAGGGATAGAAAACAGACTTAATCGTCTGACCTCCCATTTATTTCTGAAAGATGTTAAAGTAATACACAGTTGATAATCAAATTTAAGAAGAAAAAATGAAATTTTTTCTTCACTCAGAAGTAAGTCAAGAAAAAATTTTTTCATCACTCAGAAAAAAATGAAATTGTTCTATGAAATCCAGAACCATAGATTGAATAAAAGTGCCTTGGAAGGATTCCAAGGCCATTTCTTTTTCCTTTCCTCTCCTCTCCTCCTCTCTCCTCTCCTCTCCTCTTTTTTCTTTTCTTTTCTTTTTTTATTCTTTTCTTTCCTTTCTTTTTCTTCTTCTCTCTCTCTCTCCTTTCTTTCTTTTTCTTTTTTTTAAAATTTTAGGTTGCCTAAATCAGTTTTGGAAATAGGGAAAAACAAATAAATAAATGTGGTTGTGCTAACATTTGTTTGTCAGTCTTTATTTGTCTAGACAGACTACAATTAGGAAGTAGGCATCACCTCAGAATTATACAAAGGGTCATAGGTGGCCTAATTAGTGTCCTGCCTAGGAGTTGCTCACTGGGGTTTTGTGTTGCTGAAGGAGTGATGGAAAGCATTCTGGCATCTTGTATATCAAGAAAAGAGTCTCTAAACCAAATATGGCAAAATTCAATCACTTTCTCTAGAAGCTAAGCTACTTCAAGGGACACCAAACATACTTTTCTTGCAAGAGTGCCAGCGGTGTCTTCTGTCTTCATGGTGTGAAAGAAGTACCCTAATTACAAATAGTTTTTGCATGAAGTGTAAAGTTTATTACTGTATTTGTACCAATTCACTTTTAACAATGGAATAAATAGAGATCATAAAATAAATTTCCCTTCTGATATATGCCTCCATCACAGGGTTACTTTTTACAAGAGCAAACAGTGTACATATGTTCTAAGCCCAAACAGAGCAGTTTCCTTGATATTCCATTTAAAATAGAGGTCCTGATGAAATCCACATGGCTTACATTCAACCAAAGTGATGTTGATTGACAGGGGAAAGCACTTCAATAACTGGCAAGAAATAGAACTTCATTGTGGATTGAGGAAGTTTACCTCCAAATTATGAGGCTGAGATGGAAATCTTAAATTCCTTAGGTTCTAACTAGTCATTCCCAACTCCTGACTTCCTTTGACATCAATGGCCAAATTATTTTTCCAACCTCACCTTGCCAGGAAAGTCTGCCAGAACCATCTTTGTGCTCATCATCTCTTGGATGAACTATTGTGAAGTGATGAATGGGGTGTAGGGACAGGGAGAAAGTGGGGAGGGGAAAAGTAGCCCTAAATGAGCTGAACAGACTACAGAGCTTTTGCTAAGCTACTTAAGGCCTTGGGCCTATAGAATTTCAGGATTCCATCCTAGTATCTTTTTCTTTTTTCTTTCAGAGGGATGTTAACTGTTTCTTAGGAGATAATTTAAACTAATATTACTACCTTAAGATATTTTCAGTCTCTATTTAAAGCAATACAATCCCTATGCTCAGTAACGCTGTTCTTTTGAACTCTTCAAAGGGGTTAGTTTAATCAAGGATTTGCATTTCTGTTTATTCTCTACATCTGAAATTAATGTCTCAATATTCATAGCTCTCATTTTCTGAAATGATTATATGCATCTGCATATAAATACATGTGTGTGTAAATAAATATATATATTTAAAAATGTATATTTATATTTATATATTAAATATTTATATTTATAAATATATAAAAATATATATTTATATATAAATATATATATATATATAAATATATATATTTATTTACACACACACCTAATATCTGTTTCCCTCTTCCAGAACAAAAAATACATAAAATTAAGAGCCTGTCCATCTTATTCTCCTCAGGTTCCCCCATACATAGCACAAATCTTGGCATATGGTAGGTACTCAATATAATTGAAAGATTAATTTGGGTTCAAATATAAATTCTATCACTTAGAACTTTCTGCCTTTAGATGAGTTAACCAAAGTCCTGATCTATAATAATAGTACCTTTCTCATAGAAATTTTGTTGCAGTTAAATAGCGCTTAGTGAAATGGTTGGCACATTGTAAGCACTTACAAAATGTTAGCTGTTTGTGGTTGCTAGGTTTGTGCTATTCGTGGTCTTTTTCAGAGAAGTTTGTGACAGCACAGTAATTTCAAACCTGACATGTTCTGTACTTGGTTTACCTGGACAAGTATTTTAATTGTTTTTAAATGATACTGAAATTCCCACTGCCGGTTTTAATACCAGTGTTTCCAGCTCTTGCTGTCCTTTTCAATAATCTGAAGTGTGACTCTGTGAGGTCTGATAGCTTGGTTGGTTTCTAGGTTGTTAGGAAGTTAATGAATATGTTGTTTATAAACAGTAGTGGATTAACTGTCCTAGAGAGTTTAGCTATTCTAGATTGGTTTGTGTATAACTATTTCTAAACTTAGGTTAATAACAAGTTATACCAGTTGAGCAATTAAAGCATCACATCGAATTTACCATCCTGAGCTGTTAACTATCCAGACACTAACAAATATTTCAGGGTAGAAAAAATTAGGGAAACAATTAGTCCACATGATTTCCATATGGACTAACTGTTGAAAAAGCCCAGGAAATGACTTTTTGAAAATAGAGACAAACAAGCCTGAAGTAACACAGAAAAATATATGACAAATATAATGAAGAAATAGAAGACAAGCACATATTTACAAACAGTATACTACACTTCTTTGGTATACTTAGGAATTTGAAAATCTTGATAAAACAACTGCTCTAGTTCTAAAACACTAAATGATTATGTAAGTAGAATATTTGAAGATTCAAATATGAAATAAAATTCTAATTAGTAGAAAACTACCTCAAAATAGGTAGCAGGAACAGAACTTTATTTTTAAACTCATATGTGCTATTGTTCTAAACTATCGAAGAAAATAATTTAATATTATTTAATCTACTATAATGAATATAAGAAGGTAGTCCTATACTTTCAATTTTGTGATGCTAGTAAAATCCTGATAACAAAATTTGAGAAATACAGCTCCAAAGGAAAAGTATAGGCTAAGTTATCTTATAAAGATACTTACCTAAAAAGATTGACAAATGTTAAAATTTATAAATTAAGCAGTGGAGGGAAGATGCAGACAACTGTAATTGAACAACAATAAAGTAAAAAAATAAAATAAAATAAATTGACAAATTAAAGCATTAGTCATGCCAACCCATCAAGTTTTTCCCTAGGAATGATTTAACATTAAAAAAATGCATGAATGGTTCAACATTAGAAAAAATTTTAATATGTATATCAATAGGTCTAATAAGAATATATATGAGGTAATTTCAATAGATTTTTAAGAAGGCTTTTGATATAATTCAATATCCATTTCTAATTTAAATATTTAAAAATGTTCAAAAAATAGAATATCTCTTTGTGCAGAATATCTACCTTAATTCAGTAGGTAGTATCACAATATTTAATGGTGGAATAGCAGAGGCATTTTTGTTAGCATGAGAAATTTGTTGTTCATCATCATTAGTATTTCATTTTTTCCTTAATATCTATTCAATGAAATTAGATATGAAAAATTAAATGAAATATTATAAGTGGGAGGTGATTACATCTTTGTTTCAGACCATATGATTTTATACTTATCAAAACAAAAAATGAATGAAAAACTCAGAAATAATAACATTAAATAAAATTATCAGACATAAAATAAATGTGAATAAATAGCATTTCTTATACTATCAAATGAGATAGAAGATATCAAAAAGATGACATTCCAAATAGCTAAAAAACAAAAACAAAACAAACAAAAATTGCAGAAAAAACATTGAAATAATTTCTAAATGAATTACAGAGCCTATAAAAAGAAAGCAAACTTTACAGAATAATATAACAGGAAATCTTAATATATGAATAGATTATTTCTTGATTCTTATTGGAAATGTTATGTTATTTATAATTTATTTATAAGTTATTTATTGAAATCTTAATAAAAGAATATTGGTTATATTTTTATGATTTTGAAGATTATCTGAAAGTATTAATAGGCAAGAAAACCTAAGACTGATGAGAATGCCCTTACTCTACTAATCTAGAGTTTGGTAATGAACTCTGGTGGCTCTGTACCTGAAGAGTTGGATTTATGCAATACCAGTGACCTACCTACCCTTAGCAGGATTGGAGCATGCATGTGTGTGTGTGTGTGTGTGTGTTTAGGAGACTGTCTTATTGTTCAGTAAGACAACTGAGAAGCAACAAGAATTTTAATAAAATATGTGTGGGGTGTGAATGGGAATGACATGTTCAAAATTCGTATGCTCTTACTCAGATCAAGGTATAGAATGTTACCACCTTGGAGTTCTCCCATGGTCCCTTTCCATCTATTTTCACACATCCCCTTTAAGGGGGTTGTAACCAGCGTTACATTTGTTTTTCTCTTTCTCACTTTTCTTTATATTTAAATGCATTTTTGTATTCCTCATCAATATTATATATCTGTAAATTGTGTATTTCATTCAACCTGTACCCTGAGATTCATCTTTGGTGTTGTATGAAATTAAAAATTGTTGCTTTTAGCTGCCATGTAGTATTCCACACTTATTTTCCCATAATTTATATATGTATCTTATATCCACTTATATATAGATATACATACATATATATATTAAATTTGTGTATATATATGTACACACTAAATTTAATTCTGTGAACAAGGCATATCTCTCCCTTAAATAAAATGTATTTCAATAAAATTTTATGAATCTCTCCATAAAGCTCTTATACAGTGGAACCTCAGTTCTTGAACTTCATTCATTCCAGAAAATTGAGAAGCAATCTGTTCAAAAACCAAATATCCTTTGTTTGTTGCCTGAGAGATGTGTGACTGATCACACAGGTGTCAGCATGAAAGGGCTGCTGGGAAGAGAATCAAGACCTGGAGTCTTGTTACACAACTGAGATGTTTTATCTGTGAATAGCTTGGTCAAGAACCTAACTGTATGAGAACCAAGATATTCGAGAACAGAAGTTTGACTGTATATATTTTGATAGATTTATTCCTAGGAAATTTATATATTTGATGCTATTATATTTTGAATATTTTTTAAAAATTGAATTAGCTGGATCAATTAGTCTTTTTGTACTTAAGGTTATTACTGACAAATTCAGACTAGTAATATCATACAAAACAAGATGATAGTAGTCTACATTTAATCAATTATTATATCTACATCTGGACACTACCAGGTCCCTTAGAACTATGGATTTCCAATCACCAACTTACAGACTCTTCAGCTCCCAAATTATCTGTCTCTTTCCCTAAAAAGCAAAAGTCCTTGAAAAAGTGATCTAAATTCATTGTCCAATTTTGTTACCTCCCACCTCTCAACCAACTCCCATCTGGCTTGCTTCTCATTCTTCCATTGATTAAAACTTCATCTAGTCATCGTTGACCTCCATATTGCTGAATACAATAAAGACTCTTTGCAGCATGTGTCATAGGTCCATTTTTCTCCTCACTGCAAGAGATCATTACTCAGCACCTGATGATTTATCCACCTAGTTACCATTTTCTTTGCACATCATTCCTTTTTCTTGCATCTCAGACCTTCTATTTACAATTACTTTTCTCTCTGCCTGAGCTACACCATTTAGAAATCCCTTGGGTGTGGGTTGGTGGCAGAGTCTCTCCATTTTTATTTGTCTGAAAATGTCTTTATATATCATTCTTGAAATATATTTTTGTTGAGTGTAGAACTTGAGGTGTATGCTTATTTTTTTTTCCCAACATATTGAAGCTACAGTTCTACATCTTTTTCCTTTTGTTATTTTTGGGCAATCATTTCACAGACTAATTGTCATTTCATTTTATGGGAACTGACTTTTCTCTCAGGCAACTTCTACACTTCTCTCAGGCAACTTCTACACTTCTTTTGGCCTTTGGTATTGTATACTTTGATCATGATGTCTCTAAGTGTGGGCTTCTTTACATTCACTCTGTTTTGGACTTTAGGTCCTGTTGGATAAGAAGATGGAGTAAGATCAATTATGGAAAATTCTCAGCCATTATCTGTTCAGTTGTACCTTGTTCTCTGTATTTACTCATTTCCCTCTGGGGACTGTCTGAACTTCTGTCTCCTCTCATTTTCTCCTTTTGACTCTGTCATTTTGTGCTGCATTATAGACTTTTTTTTAGGTCTTCCTGTTAATTTGTGATTCAGCATTATTTAAGCTCTTTTGAAATTTTTTATTGTTTTAATTTTAGTAATTATATTTTCTCTTGAAGTTCTTTTTTTTCCATCTATTTTACATCATTTTAAAGGCCCTTTCTCCTCATTCATATTTTTAAAACTTTTCACTTTATTTTGTTGAACATATACAGCATGTTAAATTTATAATTTGTTCAGTGACACTAACAGCTGGTGGGCTTGGGGGTTGTTCATGGTAACTTATTTCCTTGTTCTTATTAGGAATTGTATTAAATCATGAATACCAATTCCTTGGAATTTCATTTAAGTAAATTCTTTGAGGACTAGTTTGAAAGTGGATTTGTCTGGGGATGATTTTTCCTTGTAAACTGGGAATACCACCAAGAGCCATTGCATGGGGCGAGTCCCTCAGCTTCGTTTTGGAATCACTTCAATTTGGAATCATTCTGAACTGAACTCTGGATTTAAGTTTCTTCATATTTTCAAGGTAGAGTAATTTTGGTTATAACCCATGTAAGGCATGCTATGGTTACATATTTTGAAAGGAGTTTATTTTTTTCTTCTCTCCAAGCATCAATATCCAAGACAAATTCCCTTGCTGTTCTTTGGGCAACAAGGAAGAATGTATTTATTTACAGCTCACCATAGCACAGATGACACCTTTAGCACTATATATATATATATATATATATATATATATATATATATAAAGAGAGAGACAGACAGACAGACAGACAGACACCCTGGCTTTTGCATCTTCTTGTCTATAGCTTGATGAGCCTTGAAAACTGAAGCTCAAGTTAACCTGGGATCAGCCTTTAGAAGGCAAGCTATTCTTAGTTATTGGTGTTTGAAAATTTGTTATATCCTGAACAAATTTTAGATGCATTCAAAAAGATACTTTAAAAAATGCCCAACATTCTAAGTTATTGTTAGAAGAAAGGTCTATCAGGTTTACTAGTCATCCACATGGTGGAAGAATTTCGAGAATCCATTTTTTAGGAAGGATGCTCCCTGTATCTCACATCTTCTGGATACTTGCACAATTCTTGGTATATCTTTGCAGTGCATGTATGATTATTTGTTGTTGTTTTGTTGTTTTTGATTTACCTTATTAGTTACCAGATGTGAAGTTAAAATTTCCTTGAAAATTTGAATAAATGCTTTATTTTGGTATCTTGTTTGAGGTCTTTTGGGATATAGTATTATATCAAAAGACCATATTAGTGTTGTGGAAAGGATGGAGGGAGGAAAAATTAGCTTGAGAATATACAAGATGAGTACCTGGAGTGCCAAGATGTAAGGAAGTGCTAAAAAAAGAGTCTGCAATGATAGGGATGTCAAAGGCACATAGGAACCAAATGAAGAAAGCCCTGGAGGGCAATACTGCAACAATTTGAGAAGAAAGAAAGAAAGAAGACAGAAAGAAAGAAAGAAAGAAAGAAAGAAAGAAAGAAAGAAAGAAAGAAAGAAATTATAACCCAAAAGTATAGAATAAATATCCATGTGTCCACACTAATATTAAAAAACTGCTAAATAGGCAAATAAATGGGGGAGTAGACAACACAATTCTAAATAATCCATATAGATACTGCCTCTTCCAGGAGATGGAGTGCAACTTTCCACTCCTTAAGTGTGGGCTACACATAGTGATTTTTTTCAGAAGAGTATAGTATGAAAGAATAGGAGGCAAGAAAAACTTCCCAGTGAAGAAACTTGACAAACACTGTCCCAGCTGGGTGATCAAGGGTGACATCAATAGTGGTAAGGCATTTGTATACTATGTGCCCTGGATATGATGTGATGAGAATGGCATTTTAATTCTGTGGTCTTCCTCTCAAACCACTCAGTAAAGCTCTCTGGATACCTCACAACAAGCTCAAATAACACAATGACATAATCTCCTGAAATAAAATCACCTTTGCTGTAAATCATTACCCAAAATTTCTGCCTTCCCAATTTTGTATTTTGCAGATTCTTACCTCTCTAACTTTATGTTTTGTCCAAGTATCAGACCACAGCTCCCTCTCTTCTCACAGAAAAAATTGAAGCCATTACATGGGGAGATTCCTTCAACTTCATTCACCAAAACTCTTCCTCTGACCTCATTGTATCATTACCTTTGCTTCTTGCATGTTGTACTCCATCCATCCATCCATCCATCCATCCATCCATCCATCCATCCATCCAATTCCTCCAACAATGCTTTAGAGTTGAACACTTTCCATCTTAAACTACTAATTACCCTGTCTCTTTTCTGTATAGTCAAAAATTTTCTTTCATGAGGACACATAAATTGTTGAGGTGCCACCCATTAACACACACATACACACATCTCCAGCTCCCAGATTATCTCTTTCCTTAAAAAGAAAACTTCTTGAAAAAGTGGTCTAAATTCATTATCTAATTTTGTTACTTCCCACCTCTCAACCAACTCCCATCTGGCTTGCTTCTCATTCTTCCATTGATTAAAACCTCTCCATCTATTCACCATAGACCTCCATGTCACTGAATCCAAAGGGCATTTTTCAATGCTCATCTCACATAATCTATCAGAAACATTTAAAACTACAGTCAACCTTGAATACACAATACAGTGTACAGATGATGTGTTTGTGTACCTGAAACTTGTATAATTTTATTAACCAGTGTGACCCCAATAAATTCAATAAAAAGGGGAAAACTAAGACTATAGTCAATGTGCTTCAGGAAAACAAGCTGCTGTCTATGGCATCTTACATCAAAAAGAGGCATTTAAGACAACTTTGTCTTCTTACAAAATGGTGGCATCCTCATAGAAAGTTAAGGCTCTCTTCTCCTTGGTACTCACGATTTTAAACCATTTAATTTTCCTTCTCCTTTTGTGTCCCTGGAAACTCACGTAGAGTTTCTATTTAGTGACCATAAGCTCCCATTCTTGGGACCATGGTCTACCAGGCACTTCTCTAAGCATCATTTAAAGGGCCACCTTCTCCACATATATTGTCTGATCTTTTCTCTATCTGCCATGCCTTGCAGGATCCCCAGGCTTCTTTCTGTGTCCTAGTGGGTCTTTCCCACTACACTGTGCTCTGGAATACCTTTGTCCCAAGAATCCTACCCTCTAAGGAATGTTGCATAGAGTACCCAAGTTTTTGCCAGTTGTATTCTTGTACTAAAGTCCCTAGTTATCCTTCCTGATCTAGATACAATATAGCCTGATTTTTCTCTCTAGCTTTAATATCTGTTATGTCAAGAGTATACTTTCTTTTTATTTTCTATATCTGTTTGTCTTGGCTTCTGTGTGTTCTACTTTTTTCTCAAGTAAAATTCTCTTCCTCATGTAAGTCATTATGTCTTTCTTTCCCTCCTTTCTTTCTTGTTTCCTTCCTTCCCTTTTTTATCTTCCCTCCCTTTCTTCCTCCTTCCCTCCCTTCTTTGCTTCTTCTTCTTATATATCCTTACCATTCCTTTTCTGAGAGAAAGACTAAAAATCCTGAGTTAAATACTTATCCTCTTCATCCCTGAATCTCTGGTTCCTAGGGACAGAGTTTTCTGGCATACACATTTTAAATTTCCTTCTTAGTTATTGAGTCTATAATAATTACACATATTTTTATCTTCTACATTACCCCAAAATATAATGCATATGTTTTATAAAAAAAGACACCTGTTTCTTTTGAATGGTTTACTGATGAAGTCCATTTTCTTACTTGGTTAGACCCACAATCTAGACCAGTGTTTCTGCAATGGATAACCTCACACTAGCTTGAGAACACGTGTTGAGGGATGGGAGCCTATGGGCAATATAATGAATTCAAGAGCCACCAAATACCACCAACTATATGAAATGCTTGGTAGCAGCCATTTAAAGGTCCCAAATATCAAACATGGGTATCCTGAAATTACTATGGAATTTAAGTGTCCTCCTGCCCTTCCAGTCATCAAGATTTGCTAATCTAGTGCCAGCCTGCAACCTGAGATGTGACCCCAATATGAACCACCTCAGCCCCCAGGATCCAAAGCAAGCTGCTACAGGCATAGTCAAAGTCACACAGGCTGCAGTGCTACAACTGTATACATCAAGTGAAATGGCTTTGATCTCCCCATTGGATATTTTGGCCCCAAAATGCCAGTGCCTGACTCTATAACCCGTGGACCCCACATAGTAAGATAATGAGTTTAGATAGGAGGTGCTGATAACCATCTTCTCCCCCCTAAGATTTCAGCAGATTAAGGATTTACACAGGCAGAAAAGGAATAATGAGTACAGATATTATTTCTTGTATGAAATCAGTTACTGCCAACAAGACTGGAAAAATGTGCTTTAGCCAAGACACCAACTGGATACTCAGATTAACCGCTCTTTCTTGGAAGTGTGGAAATACACAAAGACAAAACAAACTAGAACAAGGGAAGACTATTTATTCAGAGCTTGCTATAACAAGAGAGTCAGAACTATCATTTGCATTTGGCAGAGACTCAAAGGCAGTCGGAAGAGTGGGAAAGCACCATAGTGGGAAAGAGGGAAGGCTACCCTGATTGGAGGCTGTTGGCATAGGAAAGCTATAGACAGGCTAATGAGAAGCAGGACTTCCTATGTGATTGGTTAGGTGTACATATTTAGCTTTCTCTGGTTGGCCCTAAGTTGGCAGAGAGGACAAAAAATAGGGAAGCTGTCAGTTATGAATCAAGCCCTGGCCATTTGGGGCCAATTATTATAGGGGTTTTTGTTTGGCTTCCTGGATTGTTATTAGAGATAATGGTCTGACTTCCTACAAGTCTGACTAATAGCAGGCTGGCTTCCTGGCTGGTTTTTGTAGATAAAGGAGTTGGTTTTCAGGAAAGCTTGATACAAGTTGTGGGTCAGAGTTCTATTTTTATATAGGGTATGAGCATTGCCTATATGTATATTCAGTCTATCAGAAGCAATGGAAGAACAGAAAGAAGAAAAGGCCCTCTATTGCTATCTCACACTCCCAGAGAAGGTGCAGTTTTTAAGAGCAGAAGCTTGAATTTGAAGAAAGAGGTACATAGATAGGTAGGTTCCCCTTGCTCTCCACTTTTGAATATTCTTGAAAATTCCCATTGAGGATTTATCTCCAAAGTGATCAAGAAAAATAATGTACAAAAGCAAATAACTGAGTTTGAATTAAAACATCTGAAGTATATCTAGCATAGAGAGGATTTCTACATGAAATAATTTTCCCTATGAAAACACTAGTGACACATTATTTTGTAATGCCTGGTGGCGGGGTGGAGAAGGTGTGGTACGTGCATGAGTGTGCCTGACAAGGAGAGGGAGGGACAGAGCAAAAGCAGAGAGATCCCAGGAGATGTGGTTTGAATCATCAGGGCTGTGTGTGATTCAGAGAAAGTTGGAGAACATCATTGTTAATTTACCTTTAAAATTTTGGTTCTGATGCAAATACAACAGCCACTCCAATGATGCCCAAGTGAAACCTCTTAGCCTTGCTACTTGATTTGTGTTTCTGATCATTCTGTTGATGGGCTGGCTTTAGCAGAGTGTGCCCTGGTTAATATTCATCATGATTGATTTTACAATCTGACCTCGGTCTCGGCAGACTGATGGCAGTGAAAATGAAAAGTATTTAGGAGACCAGCCAAAATATCTAAACTGTGCCTGTGAAAAATGGAAGCCCAAATCCCTGATATCCATTCTAATTTGCCTGGTTTACCTGGTGTTAATTGTTTCCTGGCCTTACTCCTTCGAATGGACCTTGAAATGTTATATCCTGTTCACTTGGAGGTTCAGTGTTTTAACCCTTTCCATAGTACGGAAGTGGATGCATTTTCATTATCTTCGTTGGGCTTACCTAAAGACAGTTCAATTAACCTTTGGCATCTAACAATTTTCTCGAATTTCCTCCTCTACTGGACTTTTGGTAGTAAGATCAGGAAATTATCATAAATGATTTATTTCCTAAGCCAAATGAAGCAATGGAAGTTTGTACAATAGTTTTTTTAAAGCTGATTTTAAAGGATAAATTAATTTTTCCTTTGCTAATGTACTTCTCACCCTCTATTGCTATAGATCACCTAGCATACATTTCCCATTCATCTTGTTTCTCTATAGAAAACTACTCTATATATTAAAAAAATAGAAAAGTAAGCAAGCAAATTAGTTTTAGGGCCTTTGGACCACCCTTTTAAGAAGACGGTCTGTTTCCCCAGAGTGTTTTGAAGCAGCACTACTGCCCTTCCTTGTATTTAATGAGACCTGTGGGCAAACACATGATTCAGTGGAAACTAAGAGGCAGAGTTTAAATATGCTCTGATGACAGCTGGCTTACTTGTGCAAGCTGTTGCAAAAGAACTTTACTAATGGTTCAAGCAGATGGACAGAAGGAAGAAAGCTAAATGTTAGAATGTGTGAGAGGCCAAAGGTCAAGGTGAATGAGCCTGGTGATTTCCTGAGGTCTGTGGGTGTTTTGTGTTGCAGCCTAAATTGAGGGTTGTTTTTAATTTGATGCATTTTTCTAAACTTTAAGTAGGTTCATTAAACCAAAAAAAAAAAAAAATCTCAGCTCTTCATTTAGTTCCCAATTAAATTTGGGGTTTTAACTTCCAAGATAATATAGCATTTACTTGTAAAATATAGGCATTTATAATACATTTTTAAGGGTAAGCTCAAAATGGTTTATTGAACAATATTTTTTAACAAACATGATCCCTTGAGTTTTTTAATATCAACAATGCACATATACTATATTCTTTAGCCCCCTTTTTAAATTTAAAAATAATTTTACTCCTGAGGCAGGGGAATTACAAAATAGTCTAAATATATTGCATAAAGAATAACTACCATTTGCTTTCCTTTTATTCTAGAAAATCCTACTTTCCAGATATTTGCTGAGATTTAGGTTAAAAATCTGATGTCATTTTCCTATTTCTTATGATTTTGTAACTATTGTATCTTTCAGATTTAATCAAGTTTTATTGAAGCCAAGGCATTAACTAACCTTTAGTTTGACAATCAAGCCCTTTAAAGGAGGTCATAAATTTAAAAGGAAGATTGTTTTTGTTCCAAAACAGAGATTATTTTGAAAGCTAAAATATATGTGCTGCTTAAGGAAAGAAACAAAGTAAAGCTTTGTTGCCCAAGGTCCGTCCGTCCTCCGTTCTCTGACTCAAGGGGTGAAGCAGGCCCCTGCAGTGGAGAGAGGTCTGCAGGCACCATTCCCGCTGCCCGGGCATCTTGCCTTTCTTCCAGCAGGGATGTCGTTGGCCCCGGCAGTTGCCTTGGGGTCAGTTATATATTTAATGAAGAATAAAATTTCAATTATATAAAAGCAAAAATCTCGGGGTGTGTAAAATATTAATGCAGCTGTTAGGCGTAGTGTTTATCATCTTGATTTCCAAACCCTTTCAGACCAAAATTCATTTGGGAGTCATAAAAGATAGCCAGGTCTGGCTGTTTAAAAATGACCTCAAATCACAATTAGCAACTCTTTGTTTTTAGTTTAAATATATATATGTAGGTGCTGTTTGTGTTGCCATTTTAGGAACAATTCACAGTTACATTTTAGAAATGAGAGCACAGGTAGAGGTAGAGGGGATTTAAAACCAAACACATTCAAAATTCAAAGTGACATTCTTCTCTTAGGTGATTGATATTTCTTATACATTGGTTCCTGGCAATCTACTGGGTGAAGTCCTTGAAGATTGTAATTCATTATTAAGTAGGTTCTTTAGATGATGGGAAAGCCCCCACCAAACAAATACCTAAAAAAAACAAAATATAACACTGAGAATAGGAAGGAGTAAAGGAGTTTCTTCTTCATATGTAACTGTTTCATGTTTCCAGCAAAAGACTTCCCCTAGAAAAATTTTAAAATATTGTATTTAGTAAGTGATATACATGCAGAGAAAAATGTCCTCAAATGGCCTTCACCTAACCAACCATTCTTAGAAACAGAAAGTTCCAATTTTTGCTGATAAGAGACTTGATTGGGGAATTCAGAAATAAAAGAGAAAAGACATGTCTGGAAACTTGACTTAATTATGTAAACTTGATGTACTTTTTAATATAATTAAAGTATATTTTAATACATAATATAAATGTATGATTTAAATTGTCCAGTTATTCTCAGTGGATTTTTATAATTTTCAATTGTTTCCATTTAATACTTTTAAAAAAGATGTGTCCAGACAATTCTCCTTTTCAACTAATAATGTAACTGTGAGAAAGGGCAGCCTGGTGTAGTAAAGAGAAGAGTGGGCTTGGCTCTCAGCATATGTGGCTCCACTTATCTCCATTGATTAACTGGTTTTGAGATATTGGGCAAATTCCTTAACCTCTCAGGATCTTTGTTTCCTTATTTATAGTGTGGGGGAAGTTGTGAGTTATAAGTGAAGATAATTCAAATAAAATATCAAGATCTATTCAGCACATATTAATTTCCCTCCTCTTTAATCACTTGAAGAAACATTTATGCAAGCACTATGCTAAGTCCTTTACAAGTTTTTGTTTTGTTTATCTTAACATGAAAACAGAAACTCATGAGGAAGTTTTTCCAATCATCGTGGTTCCACACTGGGGAAATTGAAGCGTGGAAACAGCTAGCAAGTGGCTTCCACCTGGATCTGCTGGAGTGTAAAGCCTGTACTCATAACCACTGAATACGCTGTGGACAGAGATGGCTCTATGAACATAGAGAAGAAATTGATTAGTAACAGGGGATCAAGGAGCAAGTGACCAGAAGTATTTGATGTTTTTAATACATGTATACTGAACTCTGTTTAAGAATGACAATGGAAAAAATATTGTAAATGTTGGCCATAAAATATGGACACAAAACAGAAAAAATTACCCACACACACAAAAAAGGAGTGAATAGGGCCCACATAGACAGAATTTATGTTGGTGAATTCTTTATAATGAGGTTATTGTGATGTTAGCATGCTGGCATTATTAAGCATATTCCTCCAGTACACACTGTATTAGTCAGAGGAGGATAGGTTATGGTGCAATAACAAATAGCACCCAAATCTCAGTTGCTTAACATAACAAAAGTTTTATTTTACATTTGTACAAAGTCTGTTGTAAGTCCGATTGCTTCACCAGGGTATTTATTGGGTCATTGAGCAGTAGAATGGGCAGTGGGAGTGATGTGAGGGTTATGACAGCACCAGGGCACACATGTCCTCTTCCACAATGTGAACTTTCAGAGCTCTGACCCCCAATATTTGAACAACAGTGGCTCATGTGGCAGCATAAACAAATAATTCCCCTTGAAGCAAACAGCACTGCAATAACCCAGAAAGCAAAAATCATCTAATGATCACTATAAACAATAAAACATTTTTGGTAGAAAGAGACAACACAATAGAAATATTTGTTGGTCTGGATTTTTAAGACAATTGCTAATTGTGGTGATACTTAGGATATTATTCTAGTAATTCTTCAGAAAGCAGAATTTACTTCTAAGTTATAAAAATGGTGAAATTATATGCATAGAGGAAGATAGTGAACATTTCCTAGTGGTTAAAACCAATTGTTTTCCTTGGCTTCAAGTTTTTGTTTTTGACAGGTATAGTGTTGCCTTTAATAAAAGGAATAAGTGGACCACAAAAACAATTATTTCAAAAACTGTCAGCCAAGCAAATTTATCGAGCACTCAATAGCTATGACCAAAATCGTATAAAGAAATAGACAAGAAATAAATCAATCAAGTGAACAAACAACAAAGCCACACTTATGGCTTTTAGTTTTGTCCTTTAATTTGTTGGTATCTAAGTGCGCACAACACAAGGAGATTTGTCCTGTTCTTGTGGTTTCATATCCAAAATGCTTTCATCCTAATACTTACGTCTATGAGGTGTTCCAGGGGGGGAAAAAAAAACACTTCTGTCATCAGAAAGATTTGGGAACTCTAATTTTCTGATTCAGTTGTTCATTGTGGAGCTCTGAATCAGGATTATGAAAAAGTTCCTCAAGTGGTTTAGATATATACTAGTGTTGGAAATCGTGAATTTAGAGTGTTTCAGAGCAGCTGGAACTTGAAGCATCAGAGATGTAAATACTCTACTGCAACACTTCATGACAGCTCTTTCACAACCGGACGGCTTTTAGGCAGCCCCAGTCATCAGGTTACACCCTATCCAAGGCTTCCAATACTTATTTGCCCTGCAGGATGCGTGAGATCAACCTCTGCCTGCATACACTCCAATTTGCATCCTTGGCGCATCCATTTTCTCACAGTACAGTCTTTGGCAAATATTCAATTCTCAGCTCCAGTTGCCTAATCTGAGAAAGAGGCTAATTTTGTCTGCTTTGTAGTACTAGAGAGACTATTCATAAGAAAGCAATTCACTCATGAACAAAGCAACCTATGTCCAACAGTTAACGTAGTAGGTGCTCCACTTCCTGATTCAGAGTAAAAGCCAAAAAGGCTTTTGTAGCCTGTGTCCCTGCTTTCATTCCCCTGGCCTCCTGTATTCTTCTTCTTTTTGTTGGCTTTACATTGTTCTCTCTGTTGTCCCTCAAACCCTCCGGGAACACTCACTGCAGCTGCCTGTGCCTTCAACAGAGTACTGCAGCTACCTGCAGGCTCCCTCTCTCATTTTTACTCTAAATTGAAACTGTGGTGGGAACAAGGAGCAAGGGACTAGTCAAAGAACATGTATGAATGACCCATGGACATGGATAATGGTGTGAGGATTGATGGTTGGGCTGGGTGGAGGAGGGCAAAGGGGCAAAAATTGGGACAACTGTAATAGAATAACAATGAAAAAAAGGAAAAAGAAGAAACTGTTCCTTTCACTCTCTGTTCCCATTTCCTGCACTTACCACCATCCCCATGCTACACATTTTATTGCTTTAGGTTACTTACTGTTTCTCTCTCTTGCCACAAGAATATAAGCCCAGGAGGGCAGAAGTTTTTGTTTGTTTGTTTTGCGATTACTTCCTAATTTCTAACCATGCTAATAGTGCCTGGCAGACTGTGGTTGTTCAGTAAATGTTCATTGAATAAATTATGGTGAACAATGGTAGGCCCACCCTTGGGCTATACCTGAGGACAGGAGCATCATTAGGACAGAGAAATACTGGGCCAGGCCTAAGCCTAATCTGGCTTTCAGATTGTCCAAGGTTTCTGACTTGAGTACTCTTTGGGGTGGACAAAATCACCACATTGTCCCTGTGAACACTCTGGTCTCCTAACCGATGTTTAGAAGTGGATAACTCGGTGTTGTTCAAGATACCACTTTCTTCCACGTCTCTACCTGGAATCACCCCTCTGGGCTAAAAAGGTGGTACTTGGTCTACAAGGGAGGAGAACTGGGCAACATTTGACACTGTTAAGTGCAGAGACTTTCCAGGACATCTGTTTGATGATGTTTGGTGATCAATGGTATCGGGTTGATAATCTTGCTGTATATATCGTACTGGTAAAAGTTTAGATATTTTTTCCAGAAATTCACCCTAGTGGACTTTCTCAGCCTCCCAGGCCCGAAGTCCCCCTCACTACATCTCTGTGCGGGGAGAGCAAACGTGCGTGTCATGTGCACACGCGCGCTTGCACCCCGATCTTCTCAGGCCCCCAAACCCGGCTTTAAAAAATGTTTTCCAAATGTAGTTAAAAGAAAGCTGGGAATTATCATTTATGACAGAAACGTCAATTTTGTGAAAAAAGTGTCAGTTTTACCAGATGCTTCTGGTCTTGGCTGCCTAATCCATTTGCTCTCTCAACAGCTGCAAGCCCTTTGTCAGACCCCACACCTCCTCCCACGTGCTGCCTCTATCAGTTGGGATCCAATTGGTGCCTGCTGCAGGCACTAAATTTTAGGCAAATAAAATAGCAGGGGTGAATCAAGAACCAGACCAGTAAAAATGCCCTTCCTTTATGCCTCTAAATCATAGTATCACAATTACACTCCTAAACACTCAGAAAGCTGAGTCAATGATTGGAAGGTAATTTGTTTTCAGTTAGGGAGTTCCAGGATGTTTTTGAAAAAAGCAGCAAACTCGTTTATGGAAGGAAGGTATATTGCTACAGATTTTGCCATGCAAAATTGGATTAATTGTATTATATATATTTAATCCTCACACACTCTGTGTGTAGGACCATTGTAGCCCCTATTTTACAGATGAGAAAACAGGCTCAGAGAAGTCAACCAAGTTACCCGAAGTCACGTATCTAATAAGTGGAAGACTCTAGATCTGTACCTAGGCTGACTGATAATGAAGTTTGCACTCTCTCTGTTCTGCTCCTTGCCTGCGGCACATAAAAAGCACACTTGTCCTGGTCTAGATCCCTCATTCTCTTGAATTTCAAACCCTGAACTTAAACTATCCAAATAAATTATGTCATTGAAAGTAGCCATCACAGAAGTTTTGTCACTTATAAGTGAGTCTCATATTTGCAAATACTGTATCTTGAGAATTTTTAAATTCCTAAGTGAGAGGCATTGGGAATTTAAAAATTCCCAAGGCATTTGTTATAGCCTTTCCTCCATGCTGGCTGCAAAGCTGTACTGAAATGGGCTTGAGAGAGGTCAGGAAGGTCCATCACGGGGGTGTGATTGGCTCCTGAAAGCTAGCCAAAATAGTCAAATCCAAGCCTTAGAATAATTACACATTATTACATTACAAATAATTAGAATTGATCATGAGCAGCGGTTGAATCCAACAGCCTATAACACTGGATCAGAACTAGATCAGGTCTTCTCTTTGGAACCAGTCTTGGAGTTCATGTGACACAGTGGTTAAAAGCAAGGGGCTTTGGAGACCAATTTCCCAGGCTTGAATCCTTGGTGCTGACACACACTAGCTGTATGGTCTGGGGCTTTATTTTCCCTCTATGTGCCTCAGTTCCCTTCATTTTAAAATGATGATGGGATCTGTGTGGGCAATACATGAAATCTTGGGTGTCAAATGCTTAGTAAGATAGATCTCAAGTGTTAACAATTTTTATTACATAACACAATACAAGTTTTCTTAGCAAGGTTCATTTATTTATGGTCCCATTGAATCCTTTCCCTTAGTCTCTGTTTTATCACTCACTCTGTTTAACAGAACTGAGACTGTACAACTTCATCCATTTTCAAATTTCAGATTTACTCTCCAAAGAGGAGGCATTTCCACTGTTGAAGGAAAATCATGGCTTAATTCTGGCAGCAAGAACTGGATGAATATAAAGCTTCCAACATGATTGTTTTTAAAGGGACAAGCCTCAACTTGCATGTGCAAGTTCTGTAACGTTGGTTTCAAAAGCAGTTCTGTTACTTTATAGTCATACCTCATAAAGGGTGATATCTTTGACTTATTTCATGAGATTTCCAACTGCATTTGTAATTTCATGAGCATAACGGGATCTGTCCAAGATGTCATGTGCTGTTCTGAATTAAACACAAGCTCCAAAGCGTTTGAAGTTCACTGCATCTGCAATTGCTATCAGAGACTCCAGGAGTTGAATCTAGCCCTTACATTTGATACCAGCTGAAAGAGACCAATAATCTTTGACCAATCATCCTTCTCTAAGCAGCTTACACTCAACAGGATTTAAAGTTCTGAGACACTTTTAAACTTCCTCCACCCTTAGCTTCCTTCAGTACACAAGTGAAAGAATCAGGCAAACACAGGTGGTTACATTTTTTTTTCATACAGAGGTATGGCTTAGTTTCATGTTTTCATGGCAATTAATAACTAAAATTTCATAAAACCTATGCAAAAGCTTACAATTCTCTAGAATACTTAATAGAATTCCTTACTCACACTCATAGTATTCCTTTACTCATACATTACTACTAAGAAATACTGAATAGTATTCCCTTATTCATAATTACTGGTATTTTTGCAATTAAAAAACATTCACTGGCATGGCTGATCTTCCTTTTCCCACAAGGTTCTCTGGTCTCAGAAAGGGGAGCTCATGGGATACAGATGTGATAACTGCTGCTGCTTTTTGGTTCTTTGGTTACATTATGTAAAACTGTAAAAGAAGAAATTTGCTTTTGACATTTTCTGGTTTCCTGTTTCAATTCCCTTCTCTACCTTTCGGCATCTTCTCCTCTGGCCCTTTTCTTGTAAAGTTGCTTTCTCTCTCCTTGTCCTCGACACGATCTATCTGTTTCTTTTGCTTCCCATAAAGTAGGAGATTTAGTTATCCTGGTATTTGCCTCAGTGCCAACATAAAACAGTGTCCTCAAAACTCATGGGTGTGCAATAATTATTTATCCAATTAAATTTAAACAATTTCTCAGTATGCTGCTATTCACCAATGTTAACTAAGTGTGCTAGCTCTTTAGGGTAGTGGTGGGGTAGTTCATGGACTCCACAAACTCTTTAGGAATATTTTAATCTGAACTGAGAATTATTAAAGACAAAATGTGTAACAAGAAGGAATGGATGTGTCAGTAGAACCTCAGGTCCAGTGGTGGGCCAGTGAGGAGAAAACATGGAAGTCTGGATGGAGGAATCCTCTCTTGAAATCTCTCAGTTATTTCATGAGTATGTAGTAATATGTGAGTGTGTGCATGAGAGAGAAAGGTGGTGTGTGTGTAAATGCATCTTTTACTGATAAAAAAGCATTTCCACTTTTGAGGTCTTAAAAAACTTATATACTTCCAGGAACTCCATTTTATTTGCTGGAACGAAACCATTGAATCCAAATTTTAACTTTCTACATAGTTTAAATATGAGAAAATGTTGAAATAAGCTAATTTTTGTACGGAAGCTATGGAAGTTGAGACTCTACAAAGAATGCTGTATGGTCTTTTAAAAATATCTTATTTTGTTTGAAGACAGAATTATAACCATTAAAATATGAATTCTATTGACTTTTCCTTAATACTATTTTACACGAGGAATATGACTGCACCTTTTATGTATAATAGAAAAGAAATGCAAATGTTTTCTAACATATTGATAAAATGATTGTTAAATTTCAGTGTGTGCCCATTAACATGAATAAGAAAGATCCAGAAAGAATAAGACCTTATTTCAAAATGGTATTTTAGCACATTATTTATACAGAAGGTTTTCCAAAGTAACTCTATTAAGAGAATGATTTCATTCTGTTTCACTTTCAATAAGAAAACTGCAAAAAAAGTGTCCACATTGTGGTATATAATGTGCTTCCATTAGAGCCTTATTTTCTTGTCAATATTTTTACTTAAAGCCTAATCTTTTGATGCAACAGAGGCTTCAAATTAAATAAGAGACAGTGGCTTTCGTTTTCTTACTTTAACATGACACATATTTCTAGCTTAAAGTGATTGCCAAGAAAATGCGTAACTCCTCTAAATTGGCTGTTTAAAGTGCCACAGCAGATTTGACTCTTAAATCCCATCCATGGTTAAAGTTCACCTCACACTGCATTTGAAGTAGGTGCTTTGTGTTTAAAAATGAACACTGTAAAATTTTAGTGCTTCATGCTTTTTGACTACAAGTTAGTTGCTTTCCTTTAATAGTGGAAGAATTAAGTACATTAAAAATCTGCTGTTAGAGCATGTAATTATGGCCTCCCATCTCTCCATTTTCTGGAAATGAAAGGAATGTTGAAAGTGTTTCTAGTTTATAATGTAAGAGGTGGCCAAGCATTTACAACTCTATATGCTCCTCCACTCAAATTCTTCCAAACCTCAGACCTGGCCAGCAGGTTTCTCCCAGACGATTTTCATTTTCATAACATTCACATCCAATAAACTGCACAAAACATACTGTGAGAGAAAAAAGGGGGACAGGAAATGGCTCTGTTGCATGGTTATTGCATCCTATTGCCTGTGGGTTGCTTGTTATGAGTTTTAACTATGTAAATATGACGTATATGACATCAGAATTTAATCTTAAAGCTTCTATGTGGGAGATAGAGTGTGACTTTATTGTTAAGGCTAAAATCAACTGGGTGTTGACAGGTCTCAAAAGTCACTGAGTAAAAGCTTAAAAAGAAAGGGCTCAGACTGATAAGCTGTTCTTTGATTGACAACTTCAGGCTTGACTGCCACTATTGAAAACAGTCGGGTAAAAGTTTTGTGGGAAAAAAACATGTTATTTCATAAGAAGCTATACTGGGAAATATAGGAAGATTTATAAGCTGATATAGCACAAAACCCAAAGAAAAACAGGTGTGAGGTTTAGAAAATCTGGAACCTGGGAGAAAGGACACTGCCTATGAATGATTTAATTAATATCATAAAAGAACTTTATGCAAAAGAATGCCGACAAAAGGAGAAAAATAAAACATTGCTGTCCACTGGCTTTGGCTTTCAACAAATCATTTGTCAACAGCTTGTGGTGAAACAATTTTGGGGGTGGGGCATAAAATGCACAAGCAAAAAATTACAATGGGAAGTAAATGCAGGAGGAAAATAATACAGTCCTCTTTTCATCTTTCTAATAGAGTAGAACCAATTCTGGTACTGTAAAATCCATTATGGAAACAATAAAATAAATACATTCTAAAGTAGCCATCAATGGTCAATTGAATTGTTACGATTGTTATACATGCCATATCTTATCAAATATTATCCATAAGGAAGTATTCAATTCCTGTTGTGCCAATTATCCTACTATGTGCATCATAAACTTTAATGGCTTGTTATGGAATGTCACTTGGCTAATGATTTTTCCCTTCAAAAACTGCATCATCACAGTCAGATGGAAAACATATTCTAATGTGGCAAAGTGTTAAGGAAATTTAATACTCTAGGGCTAAATGAAACTGCTATGGTTCATCTCCTGGATAAGAACAACAATTTATGAATGCAATATTCATTTCCTGAGGTGAGCACAAGCAAAAACTTCATCTGAAACCCAAAACCTAGATGTTTCGCCTCTGGTAGTTTCCTCATTTAACTCATTGATGTCAAATATTAAGGCCACTGTTAAGATCACATCTGGGGAATGCTCACTTCTTCAACTTTCCTAATTACTTTTACAGGGAACTCCTGGCATAATTGTGTTTGCCAAGACCAGACCGCAGAATCTACAAGATCATCTTTCACTTTTAATATATTGTTAAAAATCAATTTGTTTTTCCTTGATCATTAAAATTGATTAACAGTTTGGCATTTTAATTCACAGAGGCATTCATTCACAGCTAAGGTTCTCTAGAATTATGCATAAGTTATATGAAGAAGTCATGAAGTTATAAACTTAGCATGTGTATGTCTCTAAGATTAGAAAATCCAGAGACTGTCATATTTGCAGAAAAAGAGAACAATTGCCAAGAACCATATTTTTTTCTTCCAAATGCTAAAGTTCTGCACTTTATATTTTAACATGTTAAATATAATAAATCTAACTTACAGGGAAGCCTATTTGAGTTTAATCAGTGAATAATAGAGGACACAACTACAGGACAATATTTTGAGCTTTTAATCCAATCCCCTGTCATTAAAAAAAAACCCACTCCTATTTAAGTACAGAATTCTAAGCCACAGGGTAAAATGTTCAGATAAATGTATGAAAAGTTGATTGTTCACCTAAAACTTCTACAGAATCAGGAGCAAGGTTTGCTCAAAGAATCTGAAGACCTGCCAGTCACCATGGATGCCATAACTGGGGGAAATGAGAAGGCAGCAGAGAGAAAACACATTGCAAGCTTTCAGGCAAAAAGCCTCCTTACCTTCCATAAACTCATCCTCTAACAGATAAGCAAAACCAAATGCAGAGGTGAAAGATGCTTTGACTCTGTTAATATCCAGCATTTTGAGAGTTCAGCTTTGATGTGAAAGGTGCTATTTATTAAAAATGATGATGATGATGATTATGATAATAATAATAATAAGCCATTTTTAGATAAGACTGAAAAAAGCAAGGTGTAAGGCAGGCTCTATTAAATAAAATTAGAACCCAAACCAGTCATATACATTTATGAATGAGAGTCATGTGGAGGCAGCACAGAAGGAGAAAGGTGAAAGCAAAAAAGAAAGAAGAAAGAAACCCAGCCTGCAATGGAGTGAATGTTTGTATCCCCCTAAAATTCATACCTTGAAGCCCTAATCCCAATCCAGCGGTATTTGGAGGTGGAGCCTTTGGAAGGTAATTAAGTCATTAGAGTGGGTGCCTCATGAATGAGATTAGTGCCCTTACAAGAAGAGGTTGGAGAGCTAGCTCACTCTCTTTCCATTATGTGAAGATACAAGGAGAAGATACAGGAAGTCATCAGCCTGGCACCCTGATCTTGGACTTCCAGACTCCAGAAATATAAGAAAATAAATTTCTGCTGTTTGTAAGCCAATCCAGCCTATGGTACTTTATTATAGCAGCCTGTACTGAGACACAGCCCCTTTCGGAAGAAGCCTTGTCTGTGATTCTTGGATTGGAGTGTATCTCACACTTATTTTCCCATCTTTTGATACTGATGCTATGCTTGAAATTCTTACAATTCATTGTAAGTCAACACACCTTAAAAAATGCTCAGAGTTTATTCACTTATCAGACCTACAAAAAAGAGAAGAACATCTTTCTCTATAAGACAGTCATGGCATAATATTTCAGCTTAGCTGCAGTTCATTTTCAGAATGAATCCCTTATTATCTTTACTCTCAATGCTGACAACCTCTTTGTCTCTGGATAGTGCAAGTAAATCTGATTTCTGGACCAAGAATGTATGTTCCAGGAAGATGTTCAGCATATATAACTGCCTTCTTACTTGCCAGACTCTAACTCAGTAGAGAGATGCAAAGCAGGCAAAGAGGAGATATAGAAAATGATTTGGGTCCATACTAATGACTCCCATGCTGCACGAGGTACTTTAAATACTTGCATTATCTCACTCCATGCACACCACAGCCCTGCATAGTAGGTATGCGGTGAGGCAATGGGTGCAGACTCCAAGTGTGTGCTTCTTCCACTACTCCATTCTGCTACAAGCTCCCATGAAAATTTTCTTCTCAAATATTTTAAAGAATCTTTCTTTGAAATGTTGAGTATTCAACTAATGAAGGTTATAAAAGTCAAAATAAAGTCCCTTTTCTAGTAGATGATAAGTGGGAAACTCTTCTGTTGAAATGCTACATGAAGAATGGCCAGCAATTTCTGGTCAAGATGGTGGAATAGATGGAAGCTGCACTCACCTCTTCTCATGAGCACATCAAAATTACAACAAAATTTTATAACAATCAACCTAGGTAACCATCTGAAGACTAGCTGAACAGAAGTCCTTTAACTAAGGATATAAAGAAGCCATGTTGATACTAGTAAGAGGGACAGAGACATATAACAGGCTGGCCCTACACCCATGTGTGGCAGTTGAGGTTCCAGAGAGAGATCTCAGCCACAGAGGTCCCCCGCTGCAGAGCAAGGGTGTCTCAGCCCCTTACTAGGTTCCCCAGCCTAAAACACCAGTACTGGGAAGTGGAGCCCACATAATGTCTGGCTGTGAAAATCATTGGGATTCCTTCTGTCCCAGTGAGACAGAAGACTGCTAGAAATCCAGGCTTTCCCTTAAAGGGCTAGTACACAAATTCTTGCTTGCAGGTACCCACCTTGGGGTCCAGCAAAGGGATAGTGGCTTCAGGGGACACCAAAGACATACAAGAACAGACTGCATTATGTGGCTTTGGGGTGAGAGCTGGAGGAACAGCCACCATTGTCACTGTGTTGAACCATCCTCTGGTGTGGCCCATGGTGCCACCTTTCCTGTGTTGAGCCCTTCCCACACACAGCTCACTCTTTTTTTTAACCCTCACCTAAGGACATATTTTTTTCTTCATTTTTTTTTAAGAGAAAGAAGAAGTGAGAGAGGAAGGAAGAGAGAGAAACATCAATGATAAAGAAGAGCATTGATTGGTTGTATCCCATACACACCTGGGTGGAGGACTGCGCATGCCCAAATGGGGATCAAACCTGAAACCTGGGCATGTGCCCTGACCAGGAATCAAACCCACAACTGTTCAGTTATGGGATAATGCTCCACCAACTGAGCCACACTGGCCAGGATGACACACAGTCAAATCTTAATTTGCAGGAGCCAGATGAACTCTGTTAACTCCACCCTGATGGCACTCTGAGATCCTACCCCACAGCAAAGGTCTGCAGGGCCCAGGAAGGTGACAGCTGACCTCAGTATACTCTGACACTTTTGCTGAGTGGCCTCAAGCCTAGCACTGGTGCCAAGTCTTAATCTGTAGTAACCTGGTAAATACCACTCATCCTTCCATGGTGACTCCTTGAGACCCTGCCTTATGCAACTTGTGTATTGCTAGAGCTTTTTCAGCAGCTGAGCTTTATGGGCACCCAGTAGGCAGTGACAGGTTTCAAGGCACTCTGGGCCTTTTGTTAACCTGCCCCAGGCCTGGTACTGGTGACAGCCAGCCTCAGTTTGCAGTATGGTTCCCACTTGTATCCAGACCAAACACAGTCAGCTACCAACAGTGGATCACTCCTAACTCCTAACTGGTAATCCCAGGCTGGTCACAGGCAGCATCTGACACTGACCTGACCAGATTCCCTACCAAGAGGCACCAGAACCAGCACACTCAGAGGATAGTTTCATCACAACAGAGCACCACCTGATTAGCTACATAAGCAGCATACCCAAAGGTAGTTCTTGGCAGGCACCAGATCCCACTGGGGCAAACTCACTCCCTGGGATAAGTCTCAGCACAGCAACTTATACACTGTACTCAAGGCCAGTTCTCACCACCAGGCAGCCTGAGGGTCATTCTTACCCACTGAGGTGCAAACAGCAATCAAGTCTCAACTGTAATAAATTTCACACACAATCCACATAAGGGGCACTCCTGGATCACCTCAGGTGATCAGGGATATTACATTAGGGGGCCCCACAAGACACCTACTATATATAGCCACCCTGCCAAGCCTGGGAAACATAGCAGCTCTACTGAACACGTAAAAACAAACACAGAGAGGCAGCCAAAATAAGGAGGCAAAGAAACACATCCCAAATAAATAGCAGAAGAAATCTCCAGAAAAAGGACTAAATGAAAGGGAGACAAGCAATCTATGAGAGACAGAATTTAAAACACGGGTTCTAAGGATGCTCAAGGAACTTGAGAGAAGAATGTATGGATCTGTGACAACTTCAACAAAGAGATAGTAATAGTTGAAAAAGGATACAGAAAAAAAAAACCAAGAAGCAAGAAGTGAAGAATACAATAACTGAAATGAAGAATACACCAGAAGGAATAAATAGTAGGTTGGATGAAGCAGAGGACTGAATCAGTGATTTGGAAAACAAGGTAGTAGAAAACACTCAATCAGGACAGCAAAAAAAGAGAAAGAATCTTAAAAAATGAGGATAGTTTAAGGGATGTCTGGGGCAATATCAAGTATACCAATGTTCATATCATAGCAGTACCAGAAGGAGAACACAAAAAGTGAAGGACTGAGAACTGATTTTAAGAAATAATGACTGAAAGTTTCTTTAACCTGGGGAAGAAAAAAGATGTAGAAGTCCAGAAAGCAGAGAGAGTTCCAAACAAAATGAACGCAAAGGGGTCCACATGGAGACACATCATAATTAAATCAGCAAAGGTTAAAGACAAGGAAAGACTCTAAGCAACAAGAGAAAAGCTGGTAGTTACCTACAAGAGAGTTACCATTTGACCGTCAACTGCTTTCAACAAAACTTTGCAGGCCAGAAAAGATTGGCACAAGATATTCAAAGTGATGAAAAGCAGGGCTCTACAACCAAGAATACTTTACCCAGTCAGGCTATCATTTTAAACTAAAGGAGAGATAGAGAGCTTTCCAGACAAGAAAAAGCTAAAGGAGTTCATCAACACCAAACGACTATTACAAGAAATATTTAAGGGTCTTATTTAAGAAGAAGGGGGGAAGGGAATGTAAACATGAATAATATTAATAAAGTGGTGATAACTACATACCTATCAATACTTTTAATGTAAAGGCTTAAATACTTTAATCAAAAGACATAAAGTAGCTGAATAGATAAGAAAACAAGACCCATATATATGCTCTCTACAAGGGATCCACTTCAGAACAAAAGATACACACAGACTAAAAATAAAGGGAGGGAAAAAGATATTTCATGCAAGTAGAAATTTAAGAAAAGCTGGGGTAACAATACTTATATCTGACAAAATAGACTTTAAACAAAGGCTATTATAGGCTTTGTTACATAAAAGGTTGTCTCTTATTCTATAATAAGAGACAAAGAAGGACACTACATAATGATAAAGGGATCAATCCAACAAGAGGAAATAACCCTCGTACACATTTATGTACTCAACCTAGGAGCACCGAAATAAATAAAGCAAATTGATGCACATAAAGGGAGAGATTCATAGTAATTCAGTCAAAGTGGGGGATTTTAACATCCCATTGATGTCAATGGGTAGATCTTCCAGACCAAAAAATCAACAAGGAAACAGTGTCCTTAAATGATACACTAGATCAGATATATTTAATTGATATCTTCAGAGCATTTCATCCCAATGCAGCAGAATATACATTCTTTTCGAGTTCACATGGAACATTTTCTAGAATAGACCACAAGTGTCAATAAATTTAAGAAGTTTATAATCATAGCAAGCATTTTCTCTGACCGTAACGGTATGAAACTAGAAATCAATTACAAAAAAAAAAAAAACAGAAAAATACACAAAGACATGGAGGCTATGTTCATTGCAGCATTATTATAATAGGAAATATGGACAAAACTTAAGTGCCTGTCAACAGACATGTGGATAAAGATGATGAAGTACATATATACAATGGAATATTACTTGGCCATAAAAAGAATGAAATCTTACAACATAGATGGACCCAGAGGGTATTATGCTAAGTAAAATAAGTCAGACTGAGAAAGGTGAATACCATATGATTTCACTTATATGTGGAATCTGAAGAACAAAATACACAAACAGATAAAACAGAAGACCCATAGATACAGAGAACACACTGAGGGTAGCCAGATGGGAGGCTGGTTGGGGAACTGGATGAAAAAGGTAAAAGGATTAAGGAGTACAAATTGGTAGTTATAAAGTAGTCCTAGAGATAAGTACAGCATAGGGAATATAGTCAGTAATGTTGTAATAACTATGTATAGTGCCAGGTGGGTATTTGAATTATTGAAGAATCACTTCATAAAGTATGTATTTGTCTAACCACTATACTTTTCACCTGAAACTAATAAAAAAGTGGCCAGCGTATCATAAAGTAAGAATAAATGAAAGATTTGGATGAACAAAAAGTACATGGGGATGAAAGGCAGGTAGTGATATAAATTCCACAAGCAGTTAGAACAGTGGGTTCTCAGTGGACTGGAGCAGAAATTCTGAGTTTGTCAGGGCTTGCAGATCTAATCATGTTCCAAGAATGCTGCTGGCAATGTGGCTTCAGGTAGCCACCCACCTGGGCAAAATTCAGGGTGATTTTCCTATTTGTGGTCAATGGTCATATGTCTATGCTTCAGTGAAGAATGTTTCTAATGTCCCAGGAAGCCCTGGTCTCTTTGGCTGAAGGAGGCCACCAGGTGATAAAGTAAGGAGACAGAGATGCAGACAACCAAAAAGCAATTACACCAGTTCTGGTGATGGAGAAGGTAACAGATGTCAAAGGCAGGTGACCTTTGCCCACATGGGTGCTAACTAGAAAAACATTATGTGACTTGCTAGTTCCAAGAACTTTTGATAAAGAAAACAGTGTGAAAGGGAGAGAATGGGGTGACATAAGGGAGGGGTAAAAGAACATTACTTTCTCTATATGATCTGTGTGGAAACCCAGCCTTGGAGTAGCAAGTAATTTCCCTGGGTGAAAGCTAATGTTTAAGAGCTAGAATTGGAACCCTGGTCAATTGGATCCAGAGACTGTGGTCAGCACTAGTAGGGGGCACTACTACTTAGTTGGTTATTCAGTGGGTAGATGTATCTGAACCTCACCTCAAAATGCTATACTGAGGCTAATAGAGGCTACTGAATTTTTTTAAGTGAAAACTTTAATAGATAATTTAAAACCTCTATTTGCTGTGAATGGTGAAGTCAATATTCAAAGAAAATTGAGCAGAAACTTAGCACTGGGTTAGGTCATTTGGTTTAATTAAAGATGTAGGCATTAATGAAATGTTTTCTTATGTACGTGTTGGCTGTTTGGTGTCCTAGTGAAAACTGCAATGTCCACGATATTTAAACATAACTATAGAATAAAAACATGTGTGCATTACCATTGTCCTATTTTTAAAGCAGAGCTGTTGGTTTTCAGGATTGAAGTTTACACAGAATATTACTTTGCTAAATTGGTAATTAAATGTCCTTGCTGTAGTGAGAACCCTTAATTTCAGTCATGGGGCAGCTACTCAGATCAGATGCTTTTAGGTGTGTGTGTTGGTGGTGGGGGTTGTCACATAATTGAGGAGAACGCTGGAAAGACTGCATCAGGTGGGCAAGCAGAATGAAACACCAAATCAAAGGCAAGACATCAATTGTGTGCTGTATTGTGTAAAACAAAGAGGTGCTGGATGATATGGCTGTGATTTTAGTTGTGGAAATGAAGAGAAAAGGAAACATTTTAGGAATGATGGGGAAAATTTATTGTTTTGTCAAGAAAAGGAAAAAAATAATTATAGGAGTGTGTGTTTTAAATAGAAAGATAATTATAAAATGAAATATTCAATGAACTATTAAAATAACATTATTTTCATAGTACATATTGAATTGTATAGAATTTATCAGAAGTTGAATACTAATCTTTTCTTGAGTATGCCATATGTATAACCTATCAAAAGTATTCTGTAATTATTTAAATATTTTTATTTCTGGTGCTTGCAACAAATTAAACCCTAAGCTTTAGTAAAGGTAAATACATTTACACAAAGAATCCTTATACAGTCTTAATGTTTATTCTTTTTGCTTAGGGTCCCTGCCTGGAGAATATTCATTTTCTTTTTTGTTTGATTGAAAGATTGTAACAACCCCCCTCTGCAATTTACAATAAGATCAAAAATGGGATTTTATTTGCCCATCTGGAGATCACCAAATGTGTAAAGCTTGTCCGTGTGGAGGCCATCTGTTGTGAATGGAGACACACATGGAAACTTAATCCTTGAACTTCTTTTTCAACTTTCTCTTTTGCTTGCTTGAATAGAAGGCAATTCAGAGCAGTCACAAACTGTAGGCTGGGACAGGTTGCTGCCTTTTAATGTCACAAACACTTTCATTTTCCCAACTGCAAACATCTCCCCTTAAAGATCTAAGAGTGAAAATTTCTTGGCACTGCTTTTCCCCAACATCGTGACACAAATTAAAAGTCAGAGCTTTCCTTAGCGGGTTGTTGCTTGGGCTGTACTTGGAAGAAAGGAAGAGCCTTGGGGAATCTATTCAGGTCCTTTCCTTTGAAGGTATCCTTGTCCTTACTAAGAAATTCCAAAGGACCTGACCGTGGAGTAACATTACTTGGCTCAATAATACCC
>PVIA01013513.1:0-31786 GCA_004024845.1 Tonatia bakeri | reverse complement strand
TCCATTCTAAATGAAAGCTTTGCTGGATAGAGCAATCTGGGATGTAGGCCCTTGCTTTTCATGACTTGGAATACTTCTTGCCAGCCCCTTCTTGCCTGTAAGGTCTCTTTTGAGAAATCAGCTGACAGTCTGATGGGAACTCCTTTGTATGTTACTGTCTCCTTGTCTCTTGCTGCTTCTAGGATTCTCTCCTTCATTTGTACCTTGGCTAATGTAATTATGATGTGCCTTGGCGTGTTTCTCCTTGGGTCCAACCTCTTTGAGACTCTCTGAGTTTCCTGGACTTCCTGAAAGTATATTTCCCTTGCCAGATTGGGAAAGTTTTCCTTTAATATCTGTTTAAATAAGTTCTCAATTTGTTGCTTTTCCTCTTCCCCTTCTGGTACTCCTATAATTCGGATGTTGGAACGTTTAAAGGTGTCCTGGAGGTCCCTAAGCCTCTCCTCAGTTTTTTGAATTCTTGTTTCTTCATTCTTTTCTGTTCGGTTGTTCCTTTCTTCCTTCTGGTCCACTCCATTGATTTGAGTCCCAGTTTTCTTTCCCTCACTATTGGTTCCCTGTGCGTTTTCCTTCATTTCTCTTATCGTAGCCTGCATTTGTTCATCTAATTTATGTCCAAAGTCAACCAATTCTGTGAGCTTCCTGATCACCAGTGCTTTGGGCTGTGCGTCTGATAGTTTGGCTATCTCTTGGTCACTTAAAAAAATTGGTTCTGGGGCTTTCAAATCTGTTTGAGCCATCTTTTTTATTTTCCTTTGGTTTGGTTGCGGCTGTTTCATAAGGGCGGCGGAGCCTTTGGTGTTCACCAGGACGGGGCACCCCAGTTGCTGGGTTGTGACGTTGTATGTGGGGGCGGGGTCTGAGAGGGAACAATGGTGCCTGCTCTGCTCTCTCTAGGACTTCGGTCCCCTCCACTGCCTCCCACAAACAAATTGGGCCCTTCCAGTGCTGGCTCCCGGGCGGTGGCCTTGTGCACTTTCTCAGACTCTGTGGGCTTCCCCGAGAAGTCTCCTGTGAGGCTGAGAGAGTCTCCCGGCCTCAGCTCCCAGACGGGGCTCTTAAGCTTTGAAACGCGGCGGCGCTGCCCATTTTCGCTTAGTTTACGCGCAAACGTGTGGCTGCGGACAGCCAGCTGCCTTGCGTCCCTCACTGGGTCTGCTAGTCGCCTCCCACGCCCAGGGTCCGCCACCGGTCAGTCTGCTGCCGTCTGTGCCCTTGCACGCCTGCCAGCCAGCGTTTCTTCCCGCCGGGACCCCTCGACCCCTCTCCGGAGTCCTCTGACTCCGCCGCTCCTTACCAGTCTGGATGTACTGGAGCCCGACTTCTGTTCAATTAACTTCTCTCTGTTCTGGTTGTTTATTGTTTCTCAATTTTTGTTGTCTTTAGTTTTGGTTGCGCGAGGAAGCACAGTGCGACTCTGTATGCCTCCATCTTGGCCGGAACTCCAGGATTAGGAGTTTTTCAATTCAATTTTTAATTTCTCTCCTTTCCTTTTTTTCCTCATACTAAGGACTCCTCTTATTGATTGTGGGGAGCCTTTGAAGCTAAGGAATGAGTGATCTTTTTAGAAAGATCACTCTGACAGCATTGAGGTGAATGGATTGGAAGGGCATCAGACCAGACCAACTATTAAAAGAAAGGTAGAGCTGGATCCTAAGTGCATTTAACATACTTGAAATCAGCTACAGTATATGTTCGGGTGAGAGGGGGGAAATAGAAAAAAGTAATAATTTAAATTATAGAGATTAATTTAGACTGCTGTTTTACTTGCTAAGCATGTCCTCTAAGCCAGGGGTGTCAAACTCATTTTTATCGGGGGCCACATCAGCCTCGAGGTTGCCTTCAAAGGGCCGGAATAATTTTAGGACTGTATAAGTATAACTAGTCCTTAACTGTTAAGGAGTTGAAATTACATTTGATCCTCTGAAGGCAACTGTGAGGCCGACATAGCCCCCCGGTGAAAATGAGTTTGTCACCCCTGCTCTAAGCAAACCTATATGGAAATCCCTTGTGAACAATTCTAAGGCTTTCATCTTTGACAAAGATATGTATTATTGAGGGGGCCAGGCAAGAGGTGGTATAACGGCTTGTTTATATATTTTTAAAAAAATGTATTTTATTGATTGTGCTGTTACAATTGTCCCAAATTTACCCCCTTTGCCTGCCTCTGCTTGGTACCCCCTTTCCCTCCAGCAATCCCCTCCCTTAGTTCATGTCCATTGGTCATGCATATAAGTTCTTTGACTACTCCATTTCCTGTATGTTCTTAATATCTCCCTGTCTTTTTTGTACCTACTAGTTTCTACTTCTTAATCCTTGCACCTTGTCCCTCCTTCTCTCCCTTCCCCCTCCCAATTGAGAACCCTCCAAATAATCTCCATATCTATGATTCTGTTCCTGTTTAGTTAGTTATTTAGATTCAATTATTGATAGTTGTGAATTTATTGCCATTTTAATGTTCATAGTTTTGATCTTTTTCTGATATAATTCCCTTTAACATTTTATATAGTAATGGCTTGGTGGTGATGAACTCCTTTAGCTTTACTTTGTCTGGGAAGCAGTTTCTCTGCCCTTCCATTCTAAATGATATCTGTGCTGGATAGAGTAATCTGGGTTGTAGGTCTGAGCTTTTCATCACTTTGAATACTTGCCAGTCCCTTCTAGCCTGCAAAGTTTGTTTTGAGAAGTCAGCTGACAGTCTTATGGGAACTCCTTTGTAGATAAGTCTGCTTTTCTCTTGTTGCTTTTAAGGTTCTCTCTTTAGCTTTAACCTTTCCATTTTACTTTACTTTTATTTTATTTTTTTAAATACTTTATTTATTTATAGAGAGAGGGGAAGGGAGGGAAAAAGAGAGGGAGGGAAACATCAATATATGGTTGCTTCTCATGGGCCTCCAATTGGGAACCTTGCCTGCAACCCAGGCATGTGCCCTGACTGGGAATCAAACCGCAAACCTTCAGTTCACAGGCCAGCACTCAATCCACTGAGCCACAGCAGCCAGGCGCCACATTCCTTTCTCTCCTCTATTTAGCATCCTCCCTGTGTTTGTTTCTGTGTATTGCATAGAACTCCTTTGACTCCCTGTCTTGATAGTGGGGCCTGTTGTAGGAAAGTGTACCTGTACATTGTATGGGTGGAGCTTTAAGTAATCACGGGCGTTGGGTGGCCACCCGTGTCACCACTCTGTGGCTCTGTATGGGGGAGGGCTTGGAGAGGGGACAGTGCCGCTGCCTGGCTTCTGGAGATTTGCCCTGGAGCAAACTGTCTCCAGGCACTTGCCCTACTGCCAGTCACTTCACTTTCTCCGTGTATGCCACTGGTGCCCTTCCAGTTATTGCCCTGATGCTGAATCCCAGAGGTGGTGGGTCTGCATAAGTCCTAAGACCTTTGTAGGCCCTTTAAGAGGAGACTCCTGAGAATCCTGCAGTTTCTTTTGCTGCCCCAACTTCCACTGGTTTTTGCATCCAGAAGTTTTGGGGACTTACCTTCCTGGTGCTGGAATTCTGGGCTGGGTGGTATGGTCTGGGGCTGGAATCCCTTGCTCCTGAGGTATCTCACCCAATTTTTATCTACCACATGTGAATGTGGGTCCTCTATTTCCATATCTTCGTGCCTCTCTGTGAGTCTGTATTTCCACCCCTCCTACCCGTGTGGATGGATGTGGCTGCTTTAAATCCTTGGTTGTCAGACTTCCATACAGCTTGATTTTCTGATGAATCTGGGTGATACTTGTTTTGTTGTCTAGCTGTAATTTTTGCTGTAGTTGTGCAAGGGGGTGTAGTTGTGCAACACTTCCATATTGTCCAGAAGTTGGGTTGCTTATATTTTTGAGGAAGATATTTTAATATGAATTGAGGGCCATTGGTACACATTATCTGACAGAAAAGTGAGAAGAACTTCTAACATCCAACAGGGTTTTATATTCAAAATATTGTACAGTATAATGTACTTTCTCTTGAAATTTGAAGACATTTTTAAGGGATGGTTTCAATATTGCCTAGTATTTGCTTTACTTTTTGACATTAGAATCTAAATCCCACACAGATAAGACCTGGCTTTGTTGCAGTATGTCCAAGGGAGGGATGATGAAGGACTGTTTGAAGACAAAAGTAAGAGGGATTAAAATGAGGAATGAATATTAGAGATACAGTGGTGGTAAAAGTTTACAGATGTACTTTTTTAAGAGTTTATTTATTTATTTTTAGAGAGGGAAGGGAGGGAGAAAGAAAGAGGGAAACATCAATGTGCGGTTTCTGGGGGCCGTGGCCTGCAACCCAGGCGTGTGCCCTGACTGAGAGTTGAACCTGCAATGCTTTGGTTCACAGCCCTTGCTCAATCCACTGAGCTACGCCAGCCAGGGCTTACAGATGTATTTTTTAAAAAACTCTTCAATTATGGGAAAATTTCAAGCATACATAAAAGTAGAGAGAATGCTTAGGTGTCTAGCTTTTAATGGTGATTAGTTCACGACCAGTCTTTTTTCTTTTATCTCCTTCCCTTCCCTGTTTTGATTATTTTGAATTTGTGAGCATCTCTAACATAAATGGGTTTTTAAAAATATATGATCACATCTAAAAAGTTGTCTTTACTTGATATATCTCTTAGGTCTCTTTGTACTCTCTTTGCTGTTTTCTTGTCAATTCACTTATGGAAAAATTGGGATCATTTGCCCTGTATAGTTTTCTACAGTAGGCTATTGATTTCATCTTAGATGTTGTATGTGTATGTGTTTTAACATGTTAATTTTGTTCTATATATTTCTGTACAATGGTACAATAGTAGATGCATTCAGACACTTGGTCACACTCAGTTTGTGGGGCAGGCAAAGAATACTTCATAGAATTATATATTTTCTTCTGGAAGCATACAATATTTTTTTATGGTTTTTTGGTGATGTTAACAGCTGTTGATCAGTAAGTATCTAGACCCATTATTTTATTAAATAGAGATTGAATAAACTGATACTCTGTCACATATGCATTAGAGGATTACATCTATAAAGAGAACATTTTCCTTATTGACTATTTTTTTAAAAAGATTTATTTTATTTTAGCTTATCAGAGAAGGGAAAGCAGGGGAGAAAGAGAGGGAGAGAAACATCAATGTGTGGTTGCCTCTTGTGCACCCGCAAATGGGGATCTGACCCGCAGCCCAGGCATGTGCCCTGACCGGGAATTGAACCAGCAACCCCTTGGTTCACAGGCTGGCACTCAATCCACTGAGCCACACCAGCCAGGGCTCTTATTGCCTATTTTGTTAATCTGAAGTGCAGTTTGTGAAGGAAGGACAGAATAGTTTTTTTTAATTGAAGTAAAAATCACACAGCATAAAATTAACTACCTTAATGTACAGATGGTCCCTTACTTAACTATGGTTGAACTTAATGAAGCTGAGAAAACTGTACCCATTCAGTAGGAACAGTAGTTTGAATTTTGATCTTTTTCTAGGTTAGTGATATGTGACATGGTGCTCTTTGATGATATTGGGCAGTCAGCAATATGATTATGAGAGTGAACAACTGATATTCTATAGTGTATTCATTTTTTAAATATGTTTTATTGATTATGCTGTAACAGTTGGTCCAAATTTTCCCCCTTTGCCTGCCTTGGCTTGGTATCCACTTTCTCTCCAATAATTCTCCCCGCCCTTAGTTCATATCCATGGGTTGTTGCATGTAAGTTCTTTGGCTTCTCCATTTCCTATACTTTTCTTAACATCCCCCTGTATATTTTGTACCTACCAATTTTGCTTTTTAATCCCTGTACATTTTTTCCCCATTCTCTCCCTCCCCCCACCCCCAGTCCCCATGATAATCTTCCATTTGATCTCCATGATTCTATTCCTATTGTAGTTGTTTGCTTAGTTTTTTTATTTAAAAAATTTTTTTCAGTTTTATTTATTTATTTTTAGAGAGAAGGGAAAGGAGGGAGAAAGAGAGGGAGAGAAACATCAGTGTGTGGTTGCCTCTCATGTGGGCCCCCCTCCCGCCACCACTGGGAACATAGCCCGCAATCCAGGCCTGTGCCCTGAATGAGAATTGAACTGGTGACCATTTGGTTTGCAGCCCAGGCTTAATCCACTGACCTACACCAGCAAGGGCTGTGTTTTTGTTTTTGTTTTTGTTTTAGATTCAGGTGTTGATAGTTGTGGGTTTGTTGTCATTTTACAGTTGATAGTTTTGACCTTCTTATTTCTCTTAGATAAGTACCTTTAACATTCATATAACAAGGGCATGGTGATGATGAACTCCTTTACTTTGCATTGTCTGGAAAGCACTTTATCTGCCCTTCCATTCTAAATGATAGATAGCTTTGATGGATAGTAATCTTGGATGTAGGTCCTTGGCTTTTGATCACTTTGAATACTTCTTGTCCCTCCTTGTCTGCAAGGCTTATTTTGAGAAATCAGCTGATAGTCTTATGGGAAGTTCTTTGTAGGTAACTCTCTGCTTGTCCCTTGTGACTTTTAAGATTCTCTCTCTATCTTTAACCATTGGCATTTTAATTGTGATGTGTCTTGGTGTGGTCCTCTTTGTGTCTATCTTGTTCGATCCTGGACTTACATGCCTATTTCCTTTGCAAAATTGGGGAAGTTTCTTTCATTTTTTTTTTTAAGTAAGTTTTCGATTTCTTGCTCTTCTTCTCCTTCTGGGATCCATATGATTCAGATGTTTGCACATTTGGAGGTATCCCAGAGTTGTGTTCTTGTTTTTTCAATTCTTGTTTCTTCATTCTGTTCTTGTTGATTATTTATTTTTTCCTCATGTTCCAAATCGTAGATTTGAACCCCAGTTTCCTCTCCTTCACTGTTGGTTCCCTGTATATTTTTATTTCGCTTTGTATAGCCTTCTCCCTTTAGTTTGTGGCGACACTGAATTATTTTTCTGAGCATCTTTTTTAAGATTTAGTTTATTTATTTTTAGAGAGAGAAGGAGGGAGAAAGAGAGGGAGAGGAGAACATCAATGTGTGGTTGCCTCTCACACGCCCCTTCCTGGGTACCTGGTTCATGTGCCCTGACTGGGAATTGAACCAGGGACCCTTTGATTCGAAGGCCAGCACCCATTCCACGTAGCCACACCAGCCAGGGCTCTCACCCATCAGGGTTTGCTGAGCATCTTGATCACCAGTGTTTTGAATTCTCCATCTGATAGATTGGCTATCTCCGTGTCATGTAGTTCTTTCTCTGGAGTTTTGTTCTTTTCTTTCATTTGGGCCATATTTTTTTGTCTCCGCAGTTTGGCACCCTCCCTGTGTTTCTGTGTATTAGGTAGAGCTGCTTTGACCCCCTGTGTGGGCGCACCTGTTATGTTACAAGGGCAGAGCCTTAGGTATTCAACAAGGTGTTGCTGCCTGCTTCGCCTCTTTGTGGTGCTGTATGTGGGGGAGGAAGAATACTGTTTGCTTGGCTTTTTTCCCCTTTTCCAGTGACTTCCCTTCCTTTCATAAGTGACTGGTGTCCTTCTAGTTGCTGCCCTGATGCTGATTCCCAGAGTGGGTGGGTTTGTGTTATGTTCTTGTACCCTGTAGGCCCTTTAAATGGAATCTCCTGAGAGAACAGCAGTTTCACCCACCGTCCCATCTCACACAATTTTTTTTATAAGCAGAGGTTATGAGACCTTATTTTCTTGGGGATGGAACTCTGGGCTGCAAAGTCTGGCCTGGGGCTCGAGTCGTTTGCTTCCCAGTTCTCCATCACTGCACGGGAATGTGGGACTTGCTCTTCTGTTGGCTGCTGCTGTAGCATCTTTGCTACCACCTCCTTGCTAAGCCACAGCGCATCCTGTCTGCACTTCCTACCAGTCTGGATGAATGTTTCTTCTTTAAATCCTTCGTTGTTGGACTTCCATATAGTTTGATTTTCTGACAGTTCTGTTTGTTTTTTGTTTTTAAATTGGTTGTTAATCCCTCTTTTGGTGGTATGAGGAAGTAAAGCCTATCTACCCTTTGCCTCCATGTAGCTGGAAGTTTTCTTGTTTTTAAGTTGCCTCTTTATTGAATGTTTACTTGGTTGCTGTAAACTTTTGACTGTTTTCCAGAGTTCTGACAATGTTGATTCTGACATTTTGTGCTTCATTTTCCAGTGTTTCTGTGACAGCACAGACCCTTGGAGCTGCCATCACTCCAAATGCTCATTTTTAACCTTTATCCACCAGTTTTCAAAATACTAGTACATTATTTGGTTGCCAGTAACAGAAATAAATTCTGTTAAAAAGAATACATTTTTTAGAAGGATCTCTTCTTAAGTAAGAAATATATGGAAGGATATGACATACCTTACAGACTTAAAAGAAAAATTAAGCAGTTATCATTTGGAGTGACTGGAACCAGAAACTGATAGTTGTTTCAAGGGTGTTACTCTAGGAAGAACAGGGAATGGATACTGAACACACTTAATTGTAGTAACTTACTATAATATTGTATGACTTAATGGGTGTGGGCTGAGATGAGTTAGCAGTCACTCATTCAGTGTGGATAGCTGAGTGTAGATGGTTTTACCCTTCACTAGAAATTGTGAAAGTTACTTAGTAAAGAGACCGTTGAGATATACTTTGCATGTGTTGAGTTTTGATGATGGTGAGGTAGCTGAGTAAGAAATTGGGTATAATACCAGCTTTTAGCTGTTCCTGTCTTTTTGTAGTTTCTTTCCTGTGAGTCTACCACATTCTTGATATCTATCTAGTGTTTTACATATACAAATAACTTTTTTTAATTAAAAACTTTTTTTCCCTCACTTGAGGACATTTTTCATTGCTTTTAGAGAGAGAAGAAGGATGTAGGTTGGAGGGGCACTCGGGGAGGGGGAGAGGGAAAATATGAATGAATGAGAAAGGGAGAGAACATCAATTGGTTGCCTCCAGCATGTGCCTGAACCGGAACTCGAACCCTCAACTCAGGTATGTGCCCTGACCAGGGATTGAACTGATGACCTTTTGGTTTACGTGATGAGGCTTCAACCAACTGAGCCATACCAACCAGGGATACAAACACTTTTTTACAGAAATTTAGGGATGTTATTCTACAAATTCCTTCTTCATTTAGTAATATATCTTAGAGATGGTTACATAGAAGTAATAAAGAGCTCTCTCTTTCTCTCATATACATCTGCATAATATTTAATTGAATAAATGAGTTATGGTTGCTTACCCAGTCTTCTCTTATTGATAGACATTTAATTGTTGTCAGTCTTTTTTAAATACTGAATAATCACATACAGTCTAATCTTAGGGCAGTCATTAGCTATTGACCAAAATTCCTATAAGTGAAATTGCTGGGTTAGTGGGTTACGTGTATCTCTAATTTCAATAGATTTTCACTACTAATTTGTGAAATCGTATTTTAGCCAAATTCCCCTCTAATGAGATTGTACTATTTGAGACTATTCACATACCAATACATGAAAAGAGTCTTTTCATAATACTTTCCTCGGCACAGTTTCATGACCACCTGAGTGGGTTTCAGTTTTGGACTATTGATGAAACTCACAAGTCATAATTGGTTTATCTAACCCTAAATATCTTACAAAAGAAAAGCATACGCATTTTCAGTGTTACGGAGGCCTCCAAACTCTAAGGCAGGTTTTGGTGTCTCCAGTAGTTTGGTGTAAGGTTGACCAGAAGCTAATGTTAGTACATGACACGTGGTCACAGGAAAGCCACCAGATTTGGGGACCCTCAGCTTAGAAATGTCTGTTAGCCACACAGTCTCTGTCTTTGTGACTAGCTCTTCTATTTTAGTGTGGCTGTAGACCATAAAATACAAGTCCTACAATATACACTCCTGACAGGCAAGTATAGCAGGCTAAAGAGCATTCTTGGATAAGTTACAAATACATGGCAGACCTACAGGGTGCTCATCTGTCTTCAGGGTTGATATTGCAAGAAGTTAAACAATCAAGTATTTTTCTCAAGAGCCTGAAAGAGAAGGATTTAGAGTCTAGCTCTTACCCTATTCTATCAAAATTAATACTATTTGTGTATTTGCCAATGTGGTATGTAAAAATTAAATCCATGTAGCTTTAATTTGTACTTCTCATATTATGAGGGTTGTTGAGCAACTTTTCATATGCTTAAAAGGTTATTTGTATTTTCTTCATGTAAAGTATTCATTCTTACCTCACTTTTTGCTTTGCACATTTCACATTGCACTCTTGGTTTGTTGTGTAAGAGTTCTTGATGTATAGTATTAGGGAAATAAGTCCTTTGTAGTATGAATTGAAGAATTTTTTTCATCCCAGATAGTTGTTCATGTTTTGATTTTGCTTTTGGCCATACAGAAATTAACTTAAAATTTATATAATCATATTAATTAATGTTTAAAATATTTTCTTCATTTGTAGCATACTTAGAAGGGCTATTTCTGTTTTTAAATTGTTCACGTACAGTTGTTTCCATTCCGCCGCCCTGCCTTCTCCACCCACCTCCCACCCCCCATCCTCAATTCTACTTCTCTTTGGCTTTGTCCATGGGTCCTTCATACATGTTCCTTGATGACCCTTCCCCTTCTTTCCTCCATTATGCTCCTTACCCCTCCCCTCTGCTTACTGAGAAGGGCTATTTCTACATCAAGATTTAAATTTTTTATAAGATTTTCTCGAAGGTAGCTTTAAAAAAATTTAGATTATTATTTTATTCAGAATTTATTTTAACATGGAGTATGAGGTGTGCAGCTATTTGTTTTTCTTTTAAATGACTGTACCTTTGTCCTAAATGCCTACTTTGAATAATCCGTTTTTTTGCCTCTTGATTTCACTGATATGCTTCTTTTGTATACTAAATTTATATGTGATTTGGTTCATCACTTTTTATTTTATTCAGTGATACATCTTTTCATGAGCCAGTACCACACTGTTTTTATGATATCTTATAGGGTGAGGTCTTTTTCATTAATATCTTGCTCTATTTTCCTGTTCTCTATGCCCATCCCCCTGTCTCTTGTCCTCTTTATTTTTAATTAAAAATTTTTTTTTAAACTATCAGTGCTGTTCTTGGCTCTACTTGTTCAATTTTTCCTTAAGAAACTTTTAAATCAATTTGTTTAATTTGTTTACATTCCTTTTTGTTTTGTATTAATTTTAGATATATAGAGCAGTTGCAAAGATAGTGTAGGGAGTTTCCGTATACCTTCACCTATTTTCTCCCATTAAATTTTCAAATTATTATGATATGTCTGTCAAAACATTACTATTAACTGAACTCAAGTATTTTTTTTTAATTCAACCTTTTCATTAGTATTCTTTTGTATTTAGTTGCCATGTATCTCATCTCCTCTAGTCTGTAACAGTTTTTCTGTTCTTTATGACCTTGACAATCTTGAGGAGTACTGGCCAGGTAGGTACCTGTTGAAGCTGGTTTTGTCTGATGTTTTTCTCATGATTAGATTGGGTTTATGGATTTTGGGAAAGAATACCACAAAGGTTAAGTCTTCTTCTCATCGCATCATATTGGGGGTACATAAAATTCACATGACGTCACTGATGGTATCAGGTTAATTTTTAAAAATACCTTTAGTATTTTTATGATTGTTTTGAATTTATAGATTAACTTACAGATAATTGACATTCTGTCATCAGTATATTCATTGTGTGCCTCCTATATGCAGCAAGTATGATAGATACAACATTGAACAAAGCAGAGTTTCATGCCCTAAGGGCTTATATTATGGTGAGGAAAGATGGACAAAAATGAGGTAGGTAAGTAAAATGTATTGTATGTCATGTGTTGTGGAAAAAGATAAAGAAGAGAATGCATTGAAAAACCTGGAGTAAATTGTACACATAAACATGATTTAAGATAGTGAATTTTTCTGTTATGTCCTTTTAAAGATTTTATTTATTTTTAGAGAGAGGGGAAGGGGGAAAGAGGGCAAGAAACATGGATGTGTGAGAGAATTTATTGTGAATTTGTTGTCACTTTAATGTTCATGTAATAATGGCTTGGTGATGATGAACTCCTTTGGCTCTACCTTGTCTGGGAAGCACTTTATCTGCCCTTCCATTCTAAATGATAGCTTTGCTGAATAGAATAATCTTGGATGTAGGTCCTTGCCTTTCATGACTTTGAATACTTGTTTCCAGCCCCTTCTTGCCTGTAAGGTTTCTTTTGAGAAATCAGCTGGTAGTCTTATGGGAACTCATTTGTAGGTAACTCTGCTTTTCTCTTGCTGTTTTTAAGATTCTCTCTTTAGCTTTATCCTTCAGCACTTAATTATGATTTGTCTTGATGTGGTCCTCTTTGTGTCCTTGTTTGGGGCTTGTTTAGACTCTGTGCTTCCTGGACTTGTATGTCTATTTCCTTCAGATTGGGGAAATTTTCTTTCATTAATTTTTCAAATAAGTTTTTAAGTTCTTTTTCTTCCTCTTCTCCTTCTGTTATCCCTATGATTCTGGATGTTGGCATGTTTGGAGATATCCCAGAGGTTCCTAGCTGATCCTCATTTTTTAAACTTCTGTTTTCTTTTTGCTATCCTGGTTGAATGGTTATTTTTTCCTTATGTTCCAAATAGTTGATTTGAAGCCTGGCTTCCTTCCTTTCACTGTTGGTTCCCTATAATTTTTTCCTTATTTCACTTATTGTAACCTTCATTTCTTCCTTTATGTTATTGTTATGCCCAGTGAGTTATCTGAGGGTCCTGATAATCAGTGTTTTGAGCTCTGCATATGATAGGTTGGCTACCTCTGTTTTGTTTAGTTCTTTTTCTGGGATTTTGTTTTCTTCTTTCATTTGACCTATATTTCTGTGTCTCCTCAATTTGGCAGCCTCCCTGTGTTTGTTTCTGTGGTTCTACGTGGGGGGAGGGATCAAACGGAATAGTACTGATGCCTGGCTTCTGGAGGTTTTCCTGCCACTTGCCCCATTTTCTGTCACTTCACCTACTCTCTGTGTGGGACTAGAGCCCTTCCAGCTGTTGCTCTGGTGGTGAATCTCAGAGTGGGTGGGTTTGCATACGTTGTAAGATCGTGCTGGCCTTTTAAATGGAATCTCCTGAGAATCTGGCAGTTTTCTTCTGCTTCCCCGGCCACTGCTGGTTTTTACAGCTGGAAGTTACCGGGATTTATCTTCCCAGTGCTAGAACCCTGGGCTATGTGGTCTGTCCTGGGGCAGGGATTGCTTACTCCCAAGGTTTCCCTCTGATTTTTATCCACCATATATGAGCGTGGGACTGTCTATTCTGCTGCCACTGCCTCTCCATACCACCCTGCATCTGTGCCTCTCCACCCATCTCTGTGATTCTGCCCCTCCTACCCATTGGATAAATGTGGCTTCTTTAAATCCTCAGTTACTGGATTTCCATGCAGCTCAATTTTCTGATGGTTCTGGGTGTTACTTGTTTTGAGATTTAGTTGTAATTCCTGTTTGTGGTTTGACAAGGAGGCAAAGTATGTCTACTTATGCCTCCATCTTGATCAGAAGTCTGATGACTGGGTTGTTAAAATCCCCCACTATGCCTGTATTTGTATTGCTGTTCATCTCTCCCTTAAAGTCCACCAAGATTTTCTTTTTATATGTAGGTGCTGCTATGTTGGGTGCATATCTTTACAAGGTTTATGTTGTCTTGTTAGATTGATTTTCTTAGTATTATGTTGTGACCTTGTTTGTCTCATGTTATGACCTTTGTTTTGCAGTCCATTTTGTTAGATATAAGTATTACTACTCTAGCTTTTTTTTCATTTCTATTTACGTGGAATAATATTTTCCTATTCCTTCACTTTCTGTCTGTAGGTATCTTTTGTTCTGAGGTGGGTCTCTAGTAGACAGCACATACATGGGTCATGTTTTCTTATCCTTTCAGATACCCTGTTTTTTTGCTTTGTGCATTTAATCTGTTTACATTTAAGGTTAATATCGATAGTTATTTATTGCTACTTTATTCTTTATACCTATCTTCCTCCTCTTCTCTTTATATTTTTTCTTAAAGCTATCTTCCTGTCATTTTTCACAGTGCTGGTTTGGAGGTAATGAACTCCTTCAGCATATTTTTTCTGGGAAGCTCCTTATTTCATCTTAAATTTTAAATGATAGTCTTGTTGGATGGAGTAGTCTTGGTTGCAGATCCTTGCTTTTCATCATTTTGAATATTTAATGTCTGGAGTCTTTCTGTTGAGAAATCAGCTGACATCCTTATGGGAACTGTCTTGTAGGTGATTGTCTCTCTCAATGCCATTAAGATTCTCTGTTTGTCTTTAGCCTTTCCCTTTTTAATTATGATGCATTGGTGTGGGTCTCTTCGAGTTTATCTTGATTGGTACTCTATGCTTCCAGAACTTACAGGGAAGTTTTCAGCCATTATTTCTTAAAATGGGTTCTCTCTTCTTTGCACACTCTCTTCCCCTTTTGGTACCTCTAGGATGTGGATGTTTTTATGCATGATGTCCCAGACTTTTTTTCTCATTTTTTAAAGTTCTCTTTCCTTTTGATGCTCTCCCTAGGTCGTTACTGTTACCTAGTCATTTACATCACTGGTTTGATCCTTGCTTCATCTGTCCTGATGTTGATTCGTTTGCGTGTATTCATTGTTTCAGATATGTATTCTTCATTTTGACTAGTTCTTTTTTATTGCCTTTTTAAATTTCTCACTGAGATCATCTCTCTTTCCCTAAAGTACTTAAGCACCCCTATAACCATTGTTTTAAACTCTGCATCTGGTATTTTGATTGTTTCCATTTCATTTGTTCTTTTTCTGGGGATTTTCCTTGTTTTTTCATTTGGTACATATTTCTTTGCCTCTTCATTTTGTCTGTATATTAGGTAGATCTGCTATGTCTCCAAAACTTGTGAGGATTGCTTTATGATGAAGGTGTCCTGTTGGGCTCAGTAGCACAATCTTTCAGATCATCTGAGCTCCATACTCCAGGAATGTTTCTTGTGGGCTATGGGCACCCTCCTGTTGTAGTTGAGTCTTGAATGCTGTTGGCCCTTTTGTGTTTGGAGTTGGTCAGGCTGGCTGCCTATGAGGGCCAATCTGGATCCCCATGTATGAGTTGCTGTGCAGGGGCTGTCCCTGAGGCAGAGTTGTTCCTAGCAGTGTCTGGTACCTTCCAGAATCCTCCTTTGGGTGTGCTGCTTGTGTGGGTAATTGCATTGAGCTCTGGTGTGCTCTGAAGCTCACTAGTGTTTGTTCTGGTTCTGAGTCCACTTGGGTGGGGTTCACGTACAAGTCAATGTCAGACGTTGTGTATAACTGGCCTTGGGCTACCTGTGTAGAGCTACTATGGTGTTTACTGTTTGTGGCATGTCTACTGCTCTGGACTTTTCATGGGAGGGGCCAATCCCATGTATAAGGTTTGTCTTCCTCCAGCTTAGAGCTGATGGGGAAGGTCTACAAAAGGAAGGATGCTCCCTGAGGTTTGCCCTCACCTGTCAGCTACTCTGCTTCTCCCAGAGGTTGCCTGGTCTTCCTCCAGAGTCTTTTGAAGAAAGGCCGTACAGTGAGCCCAGGCTGTGTGTGAATCACAGGCCCTTCCACAGGTTGTGAGCTCGGTAGGGCATGGCAGCTGGTTTCAGTATGACAGGGCTAGAGAGCCCCCTATTTGTTGATTATGCAGTCAGGCACTCAATGCAGGGGAAGTGACCCCTACTCCAGAGCCAGTGGACTCAGTCTCTACAATAGTCTCCAATTCTAGTCTCCATGAACAGGCTGCTACTGGTTCAAGTTGGCTGCACCCAACCAGCAGTAGTCTCTGCAGAAGCAAGCTCAGCAGAACAGAGAAAAAAAAATCTTCCACTGGGGGTGATGCTGGTCCTGCCTACAGGAGAGAACTAAGCTCTTGTTACAGTCTCAGACAGCCTCTGAGGGATTTACTTTTTGTCCCAGTTCTGAGCTGCACCCCCTGTTCCCCCACCAGCAGAACTAACGTAACAGTGCCAGGTATCTGGGACTTTGAAGGGTAGATCCAAACAGTCCCCTATTGTGGTTGGTGTTGCCTGAAATCTGTAGGATTTGGCATGCACTTTTTTCATTTTCCTGGGATAGTGTGGGGTGAGCTGTCGAGAAATAGGAGTGGTCCTCCCACTGTGATGTAGTCTTATACCTCAGCCCCTGTCCATCTGGTTCCCGGACAAAATGGGAGGCACAGTCCGAAAGTCCCAGCTCTGTGTGGCACTCTGTGTTTCCCTGCTCAGGTGAACTCAGCAGGATAGGGCAACTAAGTGATTTAATAGGTAGGGGGAAGGGTGCCAACAGGGTGCTTGAGGTTGGGGAGACTGGTCTTTCCAAAGCTACAAAGTTTAGTCACTGTCTGGATCCCCACTAAAAGCCTCCACAGAGAAAGAGGGTCCCAGCAGTCAATGTCATCTGTAGCCAACAGACCCTCCCTCAGGGTCAGAATACAGCAGAGTAGGCTCTGCATCAGTTGGAGACTGGGCAGTGCACTCCCCTGACTGTTGCAGTAATAGTAGGAGTGCTTGTTCACGAAAAGGGGACATCTGGGTCTCCTATCTCCCAGGTGGACTGAATCCCCAGTGATTTTCACCACCAGTTGCTCTGCAGGCTCCTCTTCACATTTTTGTTGCTCTGTGTTGGGGCTTCCTGCACAGGGTTGAGATTTCATGCTCCTGGGGGGAGAGAGTTTTGCAGCCCTGGCATTCCTCTGGCCACTGCTCCACCTTGGTGCTGAGGGTAGCCCTTTCTGCATCTCTATCCTTTTTATCAGTCTCTATGTGGCTTCTGTAAATCCTTGGTTTTAATATTTCACTTCAGCTAGCCTTCAGTTGGTTATTCAGGTTGATCGCTGTATAACTTAACTGTAAATGTGTCACAGGGTGCAGCCAAGAGGAAGGACCCCAAATGGACATTTAAAATGGGGTCCAGAACTCAAGGTGTTCATAAAATATTAGGATGTCCTCACCCCGCCCCCCCCAGGTGTGGGTGGGGGAAAGGGATAAATGGAGCAGGCCCATTGAGAGATGTTTTGCATAGCAGCAGCTCTGCAGCTAACCTCTGGTGTGGTCATTTAACATATCTATAACTTTTGATTGGTTACATAGATATGTTAAATAGCTATGGTCATGCTCTGAGCCAGGGGGATGGAAGTAACTCCCCCCACAAGATGTGACTGGGGGGCAGGTCCCCTGAGTTACAGCCTGCGTGGGAACTCGGAGAAGATTGGCTCCACGACATGGGGTGACACTTGCCCAGACCCACGATGGCGACCAGAAAAGCTGTAAAGGACAGCAGATTGAGGGCAAGTGTGGCCAAGTGTGGGAGGAGTCGGGAATGGGGCTGCAGAGGAAGATTGGCGCGGGGATTTAAACCCAGACACGGCAGCCATAGAGGAGAGAACCATGCAGCTTTTGGCAGAGTAGAAGGCTCCCGCACCCCTGTGAGAGAGAATTCAACATGTGGATTTAGCAGAAAATCGCCACTTGGCCAAAGCCGAGTGGCAACCCCGTCTCCCCGGAGCTTTGTGGGGAGAACCACGCGGTTTTGCCAGAGTGCAGACCCCTGCAGCTCTGGTAGGAGATGACTACGTGGCTTTGGGGTGCTCCTTTTGGCCATGTGGCCTGGGAAACAAGAGAGACTTTGCCTGGAAGAAGGGTGAAAGAACTCTTACCAGTAGGCCATGAGACGGTGCTGCATGGCTTTGGATTAATTGGAGATCCTGCCTGGACAGTGACACAGCTGAGGGTGCCAAGAACCGGCTGGGAGGCCTACCAGCCCAGCACGGATTACTGAAAAGAACCAGGGGTTGCTTGAGCCGTGGACTTCTATTCCCTTTCCTAAGACACGGTACCCCAGACTGGGAAAAGGGGAGGAAGGACTGTGTGTGTTTGTGGGTGTTTTAAGGGACTTCAAGATTTCTGATAAAGACATTAGGTCACTACTTTAAGTTTGTATAGCACTAAATAAATGTTTCGTTTCCTTTTCACGAATCTCTGGAATTAAGAAACATCTTTCCTATAGGCGGTGGACATGACGGACCTGGGTCTCTTTTAGTAATAGTATTATCATCCCAGGCCCCCCTTGTTTGTTCTGTAACAAATGCAGTTTGGACTTCAAAGCATGGGAGTATAGCTCTTACCTACTCTGCAGTCATCTTGGAATTCCCAGAAACTACTCTTTTCAGTCTGAGATTGGTTGAATCTGTGGATGTGAAACCCACAGATATGGGAGGCATTATTTTATTCTTGTTTGGTAGGATATTCTAGCAAAAATGTTTGTGTTTGTAGCTTTCTAAAGATTGTAATTATGCACTTATTTTCTTTAGCAATTAAAGGGTTATTTAAAATTTTATTGTGGATAGTTTTGGTAAGTTGTGGTTTTGGGGAATTCACCCATTTCATCTAAATTTAAAATTTATTGGCAAAAAGTTCTTCATTACCTTGTAATCTTTTAAGCATCTGTAAAGTTTAAAATGACCTTGGTTATTTGGACCATCTTCTTTTCCCAAGTGTAGCAATGGATTTACTCATTTGGCTTTGCTGCTGCTTCTTAGTATTCATGAATATTTTTATTTCCTTCTACTTTCAGGGGTTTATTTAGGTATTTTCTAAAATCTTATGATGGAAGTTTAATTAGCTCATTAATTTACAGTCTTTCTAATGTATGTTTTTAAAACTATATATCTAGGAAGAAATTTAGTTCATCCTACAACTTAGCTGTAATTTTCATTTTAATTAAGTTAAAACTCTTATAATTTCCTTTCTAATTACTGCTTTGACCCATTGATAATTAAGACATTTCTTAATTTCCAAATACATGAGGTTTTTAATATTTTAGTTGATTTCTAGTTTAAATTTAATTGTTTTCAGAAAACATACTCTTTTGATTTTAGTCCTATGGAATGTTTTGAGACTTTGTTTATGGCTAGGTTGTGGTCATTTTTTATTTATTTTTTATCCTTACCTGAAGACATATGTATTGATTTTAGAGAGAGGAAGGGAGGCAGAGAGAGGGAAAGAGAAACATCAATAGTTTGCCTCTCATATGCACTGTGACTGGGGACTGAGCCCGCAGCCTAGGCATGAGACCTGATCGAAAATCAAACCTGTGACCTTTTAATTTATGGGAATGACGCTTTAACCAACTGAGCCACAATGGCCAGGGTGGTTATGGTTGTTCTTTTAAAAGAAGTTCCAGCCCTGGCTGATGTGAGTCAGTGGATTGAGTGTTGACTTGCAAATAGAAAGGTCACTGTTTCGATTCTCAGTCAGGGGAACATGCCTAGGTTGTGAGCCAGGCCTCCAGGAGGGGTTTCATGAGAAGGAACCACATACTGATGTTTCTCTTCCTCTCTTTCTCCCTCCCTTCCCCTCTCTCTAAAAATAAATAAATAAAATCTTAAAGAAATTCCATATGTGTCATAAAAAATTCTGCAGTCTGCTTGTAAGGTGTATATATGTTTAATGAATATGTTGTACACCTGAAATAAATAAAATATTGCATGTCATACTGTAATTGGAAAATAAATTAATTTTAAAAATCCTGTAGTCTTTGAATACAGTGTTTTGTATATATCTGTAAGGTCATATTTGATATTTATATTAGCATTTTCTCTATCTTTGTTGATTCGTTGAATACTTGTTCTGTCACTTACTGAGGAAAGTATGTTAATATTCCTCACTGTGATTGTGTCATTTTATTTTTTGTCTTATATATTTGATTGTTATTAGTTGCATACGCAATTAGAATTACTGTATCTCTTTCTTACAAATTGATGTTTTTTAAAAATATAGTTTTATTTTTTTTAAGATTTTGTTTATTTATTTATTTTTAGAGAGGGAAGGGAGGGAGAAAGAGAGAGAAATATCAATGTGTGGTTGCTGGGGGTCATGGCCTGCAACCCAGGCATGTGCCCTGACTGGGAATTGAACCTGCGATGCTTTGGTTTGCAGCCCATGCTCAATCCACTGAGCTACGCCAGCCAGGGCCAAATTGATGTTTTTTTATCATTGTGGAGTACCCATTTTTCTCTGGTACTATTTTTGCTTCAAAGCACATTTCAAATGATAGTAGCGTAACTACTTCAGCTTTTCATTAGTTTTTGTTTTCAAGTGGCAAATCTTTTAGTTTTAATTTTTCTGTAACATCTCTCAAGTGACAGTTACCTTGTTAATAGCAAATGGTTGTCTTTTTAGCAAGTCTGTTTTTCTTAAATTGAAGTAATTTTCAGTCCATTTACACTTTGTGTATTTGTGTGTGTATTTGGATTTTGATTTAAACTTTCCATTTTACTAAATGTTTTCTGTTTGTCTTGTTCCTTTTTTAAATACATTTTATTGATTATGTCATTACAGTTCTCCCAATTTTTTGTCTCCCCTTTACCCCTCTCTGCCCTGTAACCCCCTACCCCCCAGTATTACTCTCCCTCCTTAGTTCATATCCATGGGTTGGTTGTACATACAAGTTCTTTGAGTCCTCTGTTTACCATACCATTTTTGATCTCCCCCCTTCTATTTTATGCCTACCAATTATGCATCTTATTCCCTGTACCTTTCTTCACCCCATTTTCCCCCTCCCCACTGATAGCCCTCCATGTGATCTCCATTTCTGTAATTCTGTTCCTGTTCTGGTTGTTTGCTTAGTTTTTTAGGTTCACTTGTTGATAGTTGTGAGTTTGTTGTCATTTTACTGTTTTCATAGTTTTGCATCTTCCAGAATAAGGTAGTATGTAGCCTTTTCATATGGACTTTTTACTTATATGCTTTTAAGTTTGCTCCATGTGTTTTCATGGCTTACCAGCTCATTTATTATTAGTGTTGATTTGTTTTTTGTTTGGATATACTTCAATTATTTATTCATTCATCTATGGAAGGACATTGTGGTTGCTTCAAAGTTTTGACAATCATGAATAGAGCTGCTATTTATAAACATAATGTTTGTGTGGATGTAAGTTTTTAGCTCCTTTGGGTATATACCAAAGAGCATGGGCTATATCATATGGGAGTGTTATGTTAAATGTTTGTAATAAATTGACAATTATGAATCAAGCTGCATATATAAGCATGACATTTGTGTGGACATAAGTTTTCAGGTCCTTTGGGTATATACTAAGAAGCATTGGCTGGATCATATGGTAAGGGCATGTTTAATTCTTGTGGTAAACCACCGAAATGCCTTCCAAAGCAGCTACACCATTTTGTATTCCTACCAGCAATGAGAGTTCCTGTTACTCGTCATCCTCATCAGCATTTGGTGTTGTCAGTGTCTAGATTTTGGCCATTTTAATAGGCGTGTAGAGGTTTCTTTTGGATTACTCTACATCATTGTTCTACAGCCTCTATTAACTTGACAAAATTTAATATTAATATGTGCTTTCACCCTCTTTCTGAACCCTATGAAATTCTTCTGAAATTTTAAATTTATTTAACTGCTGACACACAACTTTTTGTTATATATTTTAATGCTCCGTTTCTTTAAACATTGTAATGTTTTGGTCATTTATATGTGTATAAGGACTATGATGGCCTTTTAAAATGAAAAATTTTGGTAAAAGTTGTTACTTTACACATGAATGACAGAAATTATCCCAATGAAATCTTAACAAATTTATTTTTGAATAATAGTTATGGAGATATTCCTGTTTTCTTTTTAAATAAATAAATTTTATTTATTATTCTATTATAGTTGTTCCAGGTTTCCCCTCTTTCCACCTCCAACCAGTATCCCCCATTCCCTCTAGGAATTTCCCCCCTTAGTTCGTGTCCATAGGTCATGCTTGTAAGTTCTTTGTCTTTTTCTTTTTACTGTTCTGATTAGGTGTTTTTTTTTTTTGCTTTGTTATATTCTTGGCTCATCTGCTCTACTGTTGATTCCCAGTAAGTTATTCTTCATTTCAGTTAGTGATATCCTTATTACCTGACTGGTTCTTTTTTTAAAGTATATTTTATTATTTATGCTATTATAGTTGTCCCATTTTTTCCCCTTTGCCCCCCCTTTGTCTGATACCCCCACTCCTTCCAGCAGTTCCCTCTTTAGTTCATGTCCATGGTTTGTACATATGAGTTCTTTGGCTTCTCTGTTTCCTTTACTATTCTTAACTTCTCCATCTATTTTTTATCTACCAATTATGCTTCTTATTCCCTGTATCGTTTCCCCCATTCTCTCCCTTCCCTATCTCTGCTGATAACCCTCCATGTGATTTCAATTTCTATGAGTCTGTTCCTGTTGTAGCTGTTTGTATAGTTTGTTTTTGTTTTATTTAGATTCAGGTATTGATAGTTGTGAGCTTGTTGTCATTTTATTTTTTAAAAAGATTTTATTTATTTATTTTTAGAGAGAGGAGAAAGAGAGAGAAAGAGAGGGAGAGAAACATCAGTGTGTGGTTGCTTCTCTTGTGTCCCCCACTGGGAACCTGGCCTACAACCCATGCATGGGCCCCAACTGGGAATTGAACCGACCCCTTGGTTCCCAGCCTGCATGCACTCAGTCCACAGAGCTGCATCAGGCAGGGCGTGTTGTTATTTTATTGTTCATAGTTTTGATCTTCTTCTTTTTCATAGATAAGTCCCTTTAGCATTTCGTATAATAAAGCCTTGGTAATGATGAACTCCTTTAGTTTTACTTTGTCTGGGAAGCAGTTTCTCTGCCCTTTCATTCTAAATGATAGCTTTGCTGGTTAGAGTAATCTTGGATCTAGGTCCTTGCTTTTCAGGACTTTGAATACTTCTTGCCAGCCCTTTCTTGCCTGCAAGATTTCTTTTGAGAAATCAGCTGATAGTCTAATGGGAACTCTTTTGTAGGTAACTGTCTACTTTCTCTTGCTGCCTTTAAGATTCTCTCTTTATCTTTTACCTTTGGTATTTTAATTATGTGTCTTGGTATGGTCCTCTTTGGTCCCGTTTATTTGGGACTTTTTGTGCTTCCTGGACTTGTATGTCTATTTCCTTCACCAGATTGAGTTTGTAATGTAAAGTTTTTATGTAAACAGTCATATGTGTTTCAACTGAAAAAAACAAAAAAACAACCCTGTTGTTTTAAACAGTCAGTATCCAGTGAAAGTATTTACATGTTTATCATGTGTTACGTGTTTTTTTGCCCTTTATTTTGGAGCTTCATCCTTGGCTCACTTTTTCCTGTTGCCTGAGGAAAATTGTTTGGTGTTTCCTTTAATGGAAATTTGTTTAAAGATGTATATAGGCTTTCTTTATCTGGTTCTTTTGATGATGACTTGCCTTTTGATAGTTTAAGGATTTTTATTTCTCTCTTCTACCCCTCTCTCTTTCTCTTTGTTTTTCTGTAGTTTTACTAATGTTCCTAGGCATGGATTTATTTTTGTATACTCTGGATTTATTATGATTCTTCAGTCTATGACTTGTCATCTTTCTTCTGGTTTGAAAGTTTTTAGATAATTTTTCAGTATTATTTTAAATGTTGCATTCATGATACTTTTTTCTCTCATTTCTCTGTGATGTGTGTGTTAGGTTTGCTTATACTATTTGTCTTTTGTGTTTCTGTACTTTTCTTCCTTTGTGTTTTGTACTAATATTCTGGGTATTTTCTTCTGCCCTATTTTGTTACTCTCATTCTGTTTTCATGTCTAAAACATTGTTGATTTTACCCAATGAATTAAAAAAAAAACTTGATTTCATTTCTGGTACTTTTATTGGGTTTATTAGTATAGTTTTCAGTACCATGAAGAAATTTTCAGTTTTGTCTTGGATGTATTTGAATATAATCATACTTATTTTGATGCTTGTGCCTTAAATTTTGGAATACAGATTTTTTTTAGAAGTAGAACATGTAATAAACTGAATAAATGTTTAAAAATTAGTGGAAAAATATTAATGGAAAAGCAGCTTATAAAACAGTATTGCAATAGGATTTCAATTTTTTTCCTTTTTTATTTAATTGTTGTTCAAATACAGTTTTCTCTCTTGTACTCCCATCCCAGCCAACCCCCTCCACCCCCCAATTTTTCTTTAATAGATACAAACAATTATAACTGATTACATGACCAAAAGATTCTACCCAAAATATTAATAGGATGGTGGGATTACTCTTGGTTATTTTCATGGATTTCTAATATAATTGAATAAAACTAATATTACCTTTTATAAAAACCAAAAACCTATAACTATACTGAACAAGGTGGTGGAAAATATCTGATGTTTGCTAAAGGCATGATCTATCTTATTGTTATGAGCCCAACCAGTGAGGTAGGGTTCCTACCACTCATTGCCTACCAGGAAAATCTGCAAAGATGGAGTTCAGTGGAAAAGAAAGGAATCCTTTCTTTAATGTCAAGTTTTTGCCTAAAATATGTGGGTAACAAAAGTAAGGGTAAAGAAGAAGTATGACATCAAAAATAGTCTCATTACAACTACTACATAGGTTCATGAACTGAAAATAACGCAAGAACCAAAATCTGTTCACAGTGCTATTATCACCAATGTCTTTGGAAGTAATGACAAGTTTCTGCCTCAAAGCCTGTTCCTTCTAAGATACCCAGAGGAAAATCACTCTGCCACGCTCTGCCAGCTCAGTTCAAGGTTGCTCCAGAAACCTCTTTTCCCACCTAAAACTATCATGAATGTAGGTGACTTAGCTGATCTCCAGTCACTGTCCAGCTTTAGGCATCATTTGGAGTCTGTGTCCCAGGCTTCCACTCACAGGCCCACACTGGCTACTGTTGACATGCCCCTCCGAACCCGGGTGAGGGGACAGAACCAACTGACTTTTCACTTCCCAGCCAGCTCAGTTTCAGAAGTCCTCTCCCAGAATCCAGTGGGTGCCACAAGCCAGAGGGAGCACCCAGCCTTCTAACCAGTGAGGGCCAGTGTCGCCCATGTTTGCCTTTGCCCTTCTTCCAAACACCATGTTTAGCAAGGGGACAATTTTGGCTGTCAGACACGCACAGCTCATCTTTCTCCCCCTCTTCCTTAGGAAGAAGTGTGTCCCTCCAGGTTTTAGAACCCATATACCAATTTCTGTATCTCATTCAGGGGCCAGCTTGTGTTCTACCTGTTTCACAAAGCTTCCACAATTTTATACCAGTCTGCCTCCTTTAGGATTTCAGAATCTTGGCCATAATTAAGAGGAGATTATCATTTATTGCTCAAGCAGTGTTTAATCTTTTTGCTGTGTTAAAGCTCTACCTCTTTTCAAAGAGAAAATAAGCCCCTCAAGGGTAGTGACCCCACACTCATTGCCTAGACCCTCAATCCTTAGCACAGTTCTTAGTACACATTAGGTGATTTGTGGGCAGACATTACACTTAACTGAGTTAAATCCCAGAAGAATGTCAACTAAAACTTTGAACCTAAACAAAATATATATCATTGCTATAGTTTCCTTTAGGCATTTATATATTTTGTTAACCAATATTAACTTCAATCTTAACAATTGGTGGCTAGTTTCAGGGATATGGAAATAAAGGTTTTCAGTTAATTTCAGGTGCAACACTCAAATACAACCTGTTGATCATTGAGTTTCATGGTGAATACAACTGATGCCTCTGGTTAGTGAGAGTCTCCCAATAATTTTCTTAAAAAACAAAAAGAGAGATTTTATTTATTTATTTTTAAAGAGAGAGGGAAGGGAAGCAGAAAGAGAGGGAGAGAAATATTTGTATGAGAGAAACGTTGATAAGTTGCCCCTTGCACATCTACAACCAGGGACCTGGCCCACAACTCAGGCATGTGCCCTCACTGGGAATTGAACCAGCAACCTTTTGGTCTGTAGGGCAACAGCCAACCCACTGAGACACACCAGTCAAGGCTCTGATAAGTTTCTTTGGAGAAGATGCAAAGCCTAGATTCCCATGAGCTCGGCATTCTCTTGTCTGGTCACCTATGGTCTTAGCTATGTCCTAGTCCTGCTGCATGTATCCAGTGCTCTTTCTGTTTCCAAGAGACTAGTGAGCACTGTTCAAGGTAGAGAAAAGGGAACCTCTCAGTTTGATGTTGAGGATGCCAATCTTTAGAGTAGCTTATAAGACAACCACAGAGGCCTCATAATGGTCAGCTGTCAGGTGTTCCTGCCCAACCACAGACAGAACCACTAAGGGACTCTTGTCCAGTTTCATTTCCTGAAGCTGCTGATAAGTGGGCTTGACGGAGTCTCTCATGGGAGTTTTCATGTCAGTGTCTTGCCATCCCTACCAAAGCTGGAGACTTCTGGGATCCTAACCCAGTTCAGATGCAAAGGCTGCCAGGGCACTGGCATGATGTCCAAGGTACTAGAGAACAACACCAGCCTGTCTGAAGTATGCCTTATTATGTCATTTGGGATTGAGAAGTAGAGCTTTGATTGTGTTGTCCAAGACCTTGTGGTACTGCTGGGTTTTCATATATGCTGCAGATCTGTTTCTGTATAAGATGTAGTTCTGAGGGTCAACATCCAGAGCTTCATTGTATAGAACAATAGCTGTGTGGAAATCTCCATCATGACCGGACTGGACCATCAGGACTTCTCTGGCCAATAGTCTTCAGCACCAAAGAGAAGAATCAGCGCCCGCCAGTGTAGTGACTCTGTAGGCTCAGCCCCTTGGCTCCAGTGCAGGTGGCAGTGACTGCTCTGTTCCCTGCAGGGCAGGGCTGTGTCCACCTGTAGCCAACAGTCCCACCAGCCAGGCATGGATGGGTAGGCTCCTTGTGCCATGTCGCTGCTGCAACCCGCTCCCCAGGTGTTTGGTGGTGTTTTTTTTTTAAGATTTTATTTATTATTTTTAGAGAAAGGGGAAGGTAGAGAGAAAGAGTGGGTGAGAAACATCAGTGTGAGAATCACCCATTCATCAATTGACTATTGCATACAACTAATTGGGGGAACTGCAACCCAGTCACATGCCCTGACCAGAAATCGAACCTGGACCTCTTGCTTTTCAGCACAACGCCTAACCAACTGAGCAGTACTGATCGGGGCTGTTTTTTTCTTTGATTCTGCTGGTTTTCTTTCATACTGTCTAGACTCTCATGTGTTTGGTATTTTTTATTACACTGAAATGAACTAATATTAGAAATTATTGAGAGTTCTGGCCAAGATGGAGGCATAAGTAGAGATCTTTCACTTCTTCACACAACCAAAAGGAGGATAACAACCAATCTGAGATCAATAAACAACCAAAAGTGCCAGAGAATCAAACTGCATGGAACTTCAACAACAAAGGAATTAAAGAAAAAAGTCAACCAGAACAACCAGACTGGTAAGGCGGTATATTATGCTGGCCGACTCAGAAATACCCCGGCAGTGCAGTGGACTGTGGGGCTGGCTGCTGAGCTTGACAGGCTGCGAGGGAGGGGCTGACTTAAGGGGACTCAGAGGTGGCTGTGGGCTACCTTGGTTGCAGTGGTAGGAGAAGCTCCCAGTTTCACATGAGAGTCAGTTGAAAAGTGTGCTAGAGAGGAGCAGGTGAGCGGTACTGTTCCCTCTCAGACCCCTCCCCTACAGGCGTTGCCACAGCCCAGCAAAGAGGGTTGCCCTGCTGGGTGAAGACCTAAGGCCCTGTGCCCTTACCACCTATCAGCTGTGCCAAGACAAACAAATATGGCCCAAATGAAAGAACAGAGTAAAGCGTCAGATAGAGAGCTGAGTGAGGAGATCACCAACCTATCTATTGGAGAATTTAAAGCCCTGGTAATCAAAATGCTCACAGATCTGATTGAGCTTGGCCAAAAAATGAAAAAACAAATGAAGGCTACCCAAAGTGAAATAAAGCAGAACGTTCAGGGAACCAACAGTGACAGGAAGGAAACCAGGACTCAAAGCAACAATTTGGAACAAAAGGAAAAATAAACATCCATCCAGAACAAAACGAAGAAACAAGAGTTCGAAAAAGTGAAGAGACTCTTACAAACTTCTGGGACAACCTGAAACACTCCAATATCTAAATTATAGGGGTGCCAGAAGGAGAAGAGGAAGAGCAAGAAATTGAAGACGTACTTGAACAAATAATGAAGGAAAACTTCCCCAATCTGGCAAAGGAAATAGACTTCCAGGAAGTTCAGGAAGCTCAGAGAGTCCCAAAGAAGTTGGACCCAAAGAGGAACACACCAAAGCCCATCATCAAGTTACCTGAGATTAAATATAAAGAGAGAATCCTAAAAGAAGCAAGAGGAGAGAGTTACCTACAAAGGAGTTCTCATTAGACTATCAGCTGATTTCTCAAAAGAAACCTTACAGGCAAGAAAGGGCTGGAAAGAAGTATTTGAAGGCATGAAAGGCAAGGACCTACAACCTAGATTACTCTATCCAGCAAAACTTTCATTTAGAATGGACAGTCAGATAAAGTGCTTCCCAGACAAGGCAGAGCTAAAGGAGTTCATCATCACTAAGCCATTAGTATATGAAATGTTAAAGGGACTTATCTAAGAAAAAGAGGATCAAAAATATGAACAGTAAAATGACAACAAACTCAAAACTATCAATAAATGAATCTAAAAGAAAAGAAAAACAATGAAAATAAAACCTAAGCAAACAACCAGAACAGGAACAGAATTAGGGAAATGGACATACCCTGGAGGGATTTCAGTGGGGAGGGGGAAGGGGAAGGGGAAGGAATAGTGGGGGGAAGGTACAGGGAAGAAGAAGCATGGTTAGTAGGCATAAGTTAGATGGGGAGAGATAAAAAATGGTATGGGAAACAGAGGACTCAAAGAACTTTTATGTGCAACTCATGGACATGAACTAAGGGGGGGGAGTGTTGGAGGGTGGGGTGGAGGAGGGATAGGGGGAAATTGGGAAAACTGTAATAGCATAATCAATAAAAAATATTAAAAAATTATTTGAAGCCAAAATAACGTTTTTCCGCAGATCAGATATATATTTACTTCTGTCTGGTGCTTTGGAACCCTTATAATTTAGGATTACATGAGTCAGATTTCAGAGTTTGAGATGATCACAGCCCATCTTCAATCTTTTTGAGGGCCAGTGTATTTTTAGTTTATTGTTACTCTTAGCTTGTTAGCCCTTCAGTATTGTAGCTAAAAGGGAGTGAGGGGTTTACTAGTTCCTCTTTTCCTTTGGTTGTCTGTGAACATAAACCCCTGTACTTTCAGCCTTCTGAGTTTCTCAAAAAAGTACCTTTCACCCTCTCAGCTGTTTTCTCTGCAATGAGCAGATGACTGCTGGGTGGTAAAAGTAGCCAAAAGCTGTACTCTCCGACCTGGACTTCCATCCTTTTCCAACTTTCAATCATTAATTCCTCACTATCACATTAGCTCATTGATAGCTTCAGACACATTTTGAAAATTAAAAGAAATATTTAACGTCAATTGTTGAGTATTTTAAATGAGATATTAAAATAATTAATGCCAGAACTGATAAAATATCAACTTAAAAATATCGGCATAAATATTAAAGGAAAGTTTAATGTTGACATTCAAGGTTAAAGTATTAAATATTTTATTTTAGGTATTCAACTATAAAAATTATTATTTTTACAGTGGTTCTCAGAAGTAGTGTTTATCTGATTTATTTTTAAGAAATGTCAGTCAGTGCCAGAATCTGAATTTTAAACTGTTTCCCTTTATTTGTGTTCCTGTGCATGTAAGTGGAAAAATGATTGGGAGTGCTTTATTAGTAGGGGTTTGACTATTGAGTCAATAATGAGAATTTGTTAATATTTTTGTTGCTTATTGGCTAAAGTAGGCATTAAAGGGATCGCTTTAGAAAAAAAGTTTCTGATTTAATTTATTATTGAAAAAGCTTTATTGAAAACTACAAAATAATATTACTTTTATTTACTTTTAGGTTGGGCTCATGTGGTTTGTGCCCTGTATATTCCAGAGGTACAATTTGCCAATGTTTCTACAATGGAACCAATTGTTTTACAGTCTGTTCCACATGATCGTTATAATAAGGTACAGTGGACATTATTTTACTGATGTTTGAATATAATTTTGTTGTTTTTAAGCTGGGAAGTATAAAGGAGTTTGTTTTATATTTTGTTTTAATTAATGGCCTACATTAGAAAATTTAAGGTATAGGTCTCCATCAAATTTCAAAGAGATTTGGACTAAGTATGGTTATTGTGGTAAACTACAATTACTAAAATAGGTTACTGAGTTCATAGGAGTACAAAACAAGTAAACAAAATTATATTATCGTATTTTGCTAAGTATCGTGTACACTTTTTTTGCCCAAATTTTTGAGGGAAAAATAAGGATGTGCATTATACATGGGTACAATGAGTACATACCATGTGTATAATAATGAGTATAATCCTGTGTATTATGTGTACAAAAGTGTGGTGTGTATTATACATGGGAGTGCAATTATACGCAGCAAAATACGGTACCTTTTAGACTAACCTAGGTATTTAGACTAACATTTATATGACATTGTAGACCCTATGGATTTGTCCTTTTAAAACTTAATGACATTCTAGCCCTGGCTGGTGTAGCTCAGTGGATTGAGCGCGGGCTGCGAACCAGGTATTGTAGGTTCGATTCCCAGTCAGGGCACATGCCTAGGTTGCAGGCCATGTCCCCCAGCAACCGCACATTGATGTTTCTCTCTCTCCTCCCGCCCCACTTCCCTCTCTAAAAATAAATAAATAAAATCTTGAAAAAAAAATTTAATGACATTCTTTGTTCTTTTAGACATCAAGATTTTATTGAATTAGTCATTATTTGGTATAAGTGATGTGATATCATACATTCGTTTTTTTCCTTTTTTAAATTCTCATCTAAGGATATGTTTTTATTTTAGAAAGATGGGGTGGGGGGAGAGAGAGAGTGAGAGGGAGAGAGTGAGAGGGAGAGAGAGAGGGAGAAAGAGAGAAAGATCAATAGGTTGACTTCTGTATGTACCCTGACTGTGAATTGAACCTGCAAACTTTCTGGTTTATGATGCTCCAGCCAACTGAACCACCCAGCCAGGGCTCATACATCCTTTCTTAAAAACTAATTCTGTTGTAGAATATTGCTTCTTTCCACTCCTCAAAATTGTTTTCTGCCACCATGACAGGATATTTGTTACAAGCTTTTCTAAAACCTTAGTTAATGTTTGCTTTCTCCCCTATATATTTTTTGATTTCATACATATGTTTTTCCATTTCTTTTGCATGTTAGGTTTTTTCTATTACCCAGTGTGTCTTTTAGTGTTACCATTTATTTGAGATACCTGTTGATTTACTCCATCTATGGGAGAAAATGTCACTGCAGCGAATTCTAAGGTTTCAGATACTTCTGTATTAAACATTCATAATACAGATTATTAATATTAAAAAATGAAAATACGGAAAAGTAAATAGAAAAATACAAGACAAATCGTTCAAAATTTTCTTAATCAGATCCTGCCAGCTTTTGGTGTGTGTATTTTTATATATATACATACAATGTACTTGTTAAAAAATTTGGATTATATTGATTATACTGTTTTGTGTGTTTTTGAAAATTATTAACCTGGATATCTTTTTGTGTCAATGAATTTATATTTTTTGCCATCATTTTTAGTGGGTAGTTAGCATATAATACCGAGTATTGTTAGTTTTGATAAACTGATTTAATTAAAGAACCCCTTTTCATTGAAGTGCATTATTTGCTGTTTGTGATGTACATAATAATCCCTGTGTAAAAGGGAATGAACATTTTGGAAGCTTCAAAAAGTATATTGTATGAAATTAAAATACATTAAGATAATAAATTACAATCAAGTGGGGTTGATTCCAGGGGCTCAAGGATGGTTCAGTATGTATAAATTGATTAATTGATACCACATTAAAGTGTAAAAGTTATATGATCTTATCAATAGATGAAGAAAAAGCATTTGATAAGATATAACATTCAGTAATGACTAAAACACTCAATAATATGGGGATAGAAATAAAGTACTTGAACATAATAAAGGCCATATATGACAGACTCCTGCTAACACCATACTCAGTGTTGAAAAACTTTGAGTTTCAGAAAA
>PVIA01013512.1:0-31794 GCA_004024845.1 Tonatia bakeri | reverse complement strand
CTGACTGGGAATCGAACCTGCGATGCCTGGTTCGCAGCCCGCGCTCAATCCACTGAGCTACGCCAGCCAGGTAATTTTATTTTTTAAAGAGAGAGGAGAAGGGAGGGAGAAAGAGAGGGAAAGAAACATTCATATGCAACAGAAACCACATATGAGAGAAACACCGATGGCAAGCGCCCCAGCTGGGGACCCGGCCTGCAACCCAGGCAGGTGCCCCGACCAGGATTTAAACCAGCGAGCTTTCGCTTTGCTGGATGACGCTCAGCCAACTGAGCCACGTTGGTCAGGGCTCTTTGCGAACCATGTGAAGATGTGTTTTTATATTGAAAACTGGTGGGGGCATTGTGCAGATTGCTGTCTCCCCATGAGCCTCGAGGTGCAGGAGCCTTGAGGAATTGGCTCTAGGAAGGGGGTTTGCAAGAGGTGGAAGATGAGGAACAGGCCTGGAGAGATGCAGGGGCAGCTGCCAGCTAAATCCAGCCCAGCAGAGAGGGCTCAAGGAGAGGGGGCGGTCCTCAGGGGGTTCCAGGTGAGGGAAGATGCAGGGCGTTCAGAGCCAACCTGGAGGCAGCGCTAGGCAGAGAGCTGGGCCATCAGCCCACGGCCCGTTGCTCCTGATAACTGCGGCACGTCCTGTTTGCAGAGGCCTGCCGGAGGGACAGGGGATCGATACATCCCTCTACGTTTATGTGCTCCCTGATCTGCAAACATCGGTGTATGGTGACATATGCTTTCTCCGCATCTAAGGTCATTTGGCCCGTCTGCCTCACCAGCCCCCCCAAAGAGTATAGTCTGAGGGATGAGCAGCAGGCCTCTGACCCCGAGGACAGGATGGGGGCGTTGTTCCTGACCCTGGGGACCCTGTCTGCTCCACTCCTAGCTGAAGATCTGCCCCCACCCTGAAGTCAGCGCCCTGTTCCTTCCCCCGCACCCAGACTCCGGACTCTAGATAGCAGGGCAGGGCTGGGGTTGCTCCCCTTGAGGTGGGGAGTCTGGTTTCATGGGGGAAGAGGGGTTGGGAGGGGCCTCGAGGGCTTTATAAGGCAGGGCTGGAGCTGCCAGCCCAGCAGAGGACTGAGACGTACCAGACCGACCTCAGCATCAGCGGACTCACAGTTCTGCAGGTGAGAGCACCCCAGAGGGGAGTGAGAGGCGGGGAAGAGAGTTGATGGGACCCCCGCACACACACACACACACACTGTCAAGGTACCAGGCTCATAGCTCCATGTCTACAGGGCTAGGGCCCCTCCCTTAGCCCAGGGCCCGACGAGGTCACAGCAGCAGGACCCACCCTGACTTCCCACCCCTTGCCCTCGGGCTGACCTGCTGCTTCACGTGGGGCCCAGGCCTGACCCTCTTACTGCATTCACACCCCAGCTCGGGAGGGGGGCAGGACCAAGGCTAATCTCCTGTCTCTCAGGGGAGAAAACTGAGACCCAGAGGGAGAAGCGATCCCAACTTACTGGGCAAGGCTGGGGCTGGAACCCAGGGTTCCTGGGCCCCATCTCAAGTCTTTCCCAGAACAGCCCTTCCTGAAAGAACTGCCCATAATGACGGCGATATTCTGCGTCTGCACTGCGCGCTGGAGGTCTCCAAAGAGATCCTGCGTGGTCTGCGACGCAGCTGACTGTGGGTGTCCCTTTGGCGTTACTTTTAAAGCCCACCATAAATTACAAGACTGAAACATCCACAGAGCTGCTCTCATGACCTCAGATTGTGTATAACAGTTTAGAAGCCATTTCTCTAGGTTTGCATTTCCTCTGAGGACAGCATTCGCTGGAACTGGGGTAGGTAAGGCAGAAAGAAGCAAGGCCTTGGGGCAGGGGGAGCTGGCAGGGACAGTTCACAAGCCCTTGCCGAGTTGCAGACCTGCCCTCTGGGTGCCGGGACTGCCCCCGCCTCTAAGCCGGGCCCTGCTCTCCTTGGCAGGCAAGATGCGACGACTGTGTGTGTGCGTGCTCCTCTTGGCCCTGGCTCTGGCTTCCGAAGCTTCCTGGAAGCCTGCCTCCCAGCTGCAGGACGTACGGTCTGGTGCAGGGGTCCACCGCGGCCTGGATCCACATTCTCTGGACCAGCTGGGCCCAGCCCCTCACCACCAAAGGCAGCAGAGGTTCCAGGGCCCCCCAGACCTGGTGGCAGGTAGGAACTGCCGACAGCCGTCCCTGTTTGCCTCACCCAGCCAGTTTGGGCCTTGGCCTCAGTCCCAGAGGCTAAGTTTCCTGCCCCATCCTCACCTCCGGTCCCCTTTCTGGTCCTCAGACCTGTCCAAGAAGCAGGGGCCGTGGCTGGCGGAAGAAGAAGAAGCGTATGGATGGATGGACTTCGGCCGCCGCAGCGCTGAGGATGGGGACCAGCACCCCTAGGACCGAGCTTCAGAGTCCATTGCCTCCCAGCCCAGCCCCAGGGAAAATCAATCAAATAAACTAGCTTCCAATGGATCCCACAGTGTCACGTGTCCTGGGGCAAGGGAGGGACGTTGGGGGTAGGGCCCAGGCAGGGAAGAGAGTTGAGCACCCGTCTAGGGGCAGGGGCTCATCCTTCTTGGCGTCCCCACAGCCTCACGCGGAGCAAGAATCTCCACTCGGATGTAGGAGAACAGGGGGTAGGGGTCGAAACCAGAGGAAATTGGTTTTTTTTTTAAAGATATTATTTATTTACTCTTAGAGAGAGGGGAAGGGAAAAAGAAAGAGAAACATCTGTGTGGTTGCCTCTCACTCGCCCCCTACTGGGGACCTGGCCCACCACCCAGGCATGTGTGCCCTGACTGGGAATCTAACTGGAGTCCCTTTGGTTCTCAGGCCAGTGCTCAGTTCACTGAGCCACACCAGCCAGGGCCAGAGGAAGCTGTTTAAAAGCTTTCAATCCTGTCACTCCAACCTTCAAGTGCTTCCCACGGCACTTGGACTAAAATCCATACTCCCCGTCAAGGCCCCAGGAGCCATTCTGCATGGAGGGTGCTGTCACGGGCGCCCGTTTCTCCCTGGTCTCTTCCTCTGCCTGACACACTTGCACCCTGCTCTTTCCCGCTCAGATCATGGGTCCTTGCTTCCCCGCCCCCCCTGCAGCACAAAGCTAGCCGGCTGCCCTTTCCCTCCACTGGCCTCGGTGGAAACGCCTCTTCCTGAGGGACCCAACCTTTCTGCTCCTCTCCCTCCACACACAGCCCCCCATTATTCTCTGATGGTAGCGTTGTATTCTCTCTAGAGCACATGTCACAACCTGTAGCGTTTGGTTTGCCAGTGTGTTGTCAGCCTCCCCTGTTAGTAAGGGAAACTCTGTGAGTGTGGGGACCGTGGGCCCCTCTTCCCTGCTGCAGCCCCGGTGCCAAGAACAGGAGGTACCCAGTGAATGTCTGTCAGGTGGGCGAGTGGCTGGTGCCGGCCCTTGCTGGTGTCTCACCCACAGCCCCTCACTGTTCTTGGGTCTGGGGAAGGCATCCTCCCACCGGCACGTGCCCCCGAGGGCTTTCTGAGTCCCAGGCAGGCCGACAATGCTGGGCAGTTAGCGCCTCCAGAAGCGCCTCTCAGTCCACGGCAGACGGGAGTCAGAGGAGAGCTTCAGTGCAGGCCTGGGGCTGGCAAACTTTCTCTAAAAGGGTGAAATGGGAAATATCTTGGGCCTTGCAGGCCAAGAGGCAAAATCAAGACTATTGTGGAAGCATTCAAATAAACATCTGAAATGTAACTATGTAAATACGATAACCATGCTTTGCTGGCAGGCTGTATGAAAATAGGGGAGGGGTGAGCTCTGGCCCACGGGTCAGAGTATGCAGACTCCTGTTCCAGAGCAGGACGTGCCGTGGGCGGAAGAGAACTCCTTAGTATTTAAAAAGCTGCTCCAGCTTGCTCCTGAGCCCCAGTTCGGAATGAGCACTTGACCTTTGGACACTAGGTCACTGTGCAACCAGAGCGGCCCATCATGAGCCGGGTATTTCTCAGACCCTCCACATCACAGGGTTGGGTGGGACAAGCAGAGGTCTGGTTTAGGATGTAAATGGTGAATCTGAGGCTGGGCCTGAGGAGGGCCAGAGGGCACGAACCAGTTACTCAAACAGTCACCCACGCCCCTGGTACCTACGTCCACTGCCCCTCCCCTCGGCTCATCCCCATGGCCTCCTCGGAGGCTCCCTGGGGCCAGCTCGTAGACGAGGAAGAGCCCAGGCCAACTCACAAATGGGCAGGCTCGATATGCTGGTAAAAGCAGGAAGGGGACTGCTGCTGAATCACGGCCACTCAGGGGTGCGAACGACAGTGGTGAGGGAAGTTTCTTCCAGTGGGTAGAGCTGCCAGGAGGAGACCTGCTCATCCACTCAGCGTGGGGGGAGAGGCGGCCTGGGGGCAGGATGTACACCAACTTCCAGGCAGTGGCAGATGGCTCCCCTGATCGGTCAGGGGACTTGTAGGAACGAGAGTATGGGGAACAGGAGACAAAGACTCCTGGTGAAGAGGCGAGTAGGTGGATCTGTGACGGAGAAGGCACAAGGTGTGTCCATCTGAGAGCAGCCACCTGACGACCCCGACAGACGGGACAGCTCACGCCGTGGAGGTCAGCCAGACACAGCCGTCAGCAGCCACTCCACACTGGCACTGTGGACCCCGAACACAGTGACAATGGTGGCGGGGACAGGTCATGCATAGGTCGGACACCCAGTCGAACAGCGACCTCTGCTGAATACCTGCCCCCTCAGTGGCGGAGACCAGCTCTGAGCCCTTGATGTGGGATCATGCCTCCAGGGGCCCAACGAGCTGCTGGTCGGTGAATTGATTACGTCAGGTAGATACCTTACACCCTCTAGGGGGCGTTGGGCCATCCTTGTGGGGACTGACCCGTGTTCTACGTACGTATGACTTTGCCTTCCTGCCCGCAGAGCCTCCACCAGCACTACAGAAACACGGAGCATCGAAGGATTTACAGTGTGTGACTTGCCATCACGCGACCTCATAAAACATGACCTCAGGGATCTACCTCCTTTATAGTGGAAAAGGTCCGGCAATGAGCACAGGGCCTTGGGAGATCCACTCGGCCCACCACGAACCATGTCTCCCAGAAACTGCAGGTTGGGTAGAAAACTGGAATTAAAAGGCGAAGCTAAGGCCCTGGCCTGTGTGACTCAGTCGGTTGGAGCATCATCCCGTAAACAGAAAGGTCACATGTTGGATTCCCAGTCAGGGCACATACCTAGGTTGCAGGTTCGATCCCCGGTTGGGACATGTTTGGGAGGCAACCAATTGATGTTTCTCTCTCGCATGGGTGTTTCTCTCCTTCCCTTCCCCTCTCTCTAAAATCAGTGAGCATGTCCTCTGGAGAGGATTTAAAAGAAAAGTGCAGCTAAGGCACTAACTCTAGGATGCTCCCTGGGGATTAGGGTGCAGAATGTACTTGGAACCAGGGGTTGTTATCCAGTGCCGTACCATGACATCCAGAACACACTGGCCCAGGCCCCAAGGGGTAGAGTGGAAGTGGCCCCTGTCACCCTCCCTACCAAGAGTCTCCTCAGGTTTGTGCTTCCTGTCCTCTCAGTTCCAGACACTTTGGGACCAGAAACTCTGGCTCCTAGGTGAAGACGCTTCTACCAGGGAATACACTAGACTCCCCTAAACCCTGAAAATGCAGCTGCTGCCCAGCCGTTTTTGGCTCTTTGTGCTATTAGACGGCAAACAGAAAAGTTAATTACTGTCAGAGGCTGTGGACTCTGATTAGCACGAGGAGCTAGCGTCACCGCCTCACAGGGGGGGAAGGAAGGAGTGTTCAGGCTTTAGAATGTGGGGTGCCCCTTGGGCCTTCTTGCCTGGTGATGACCACAGGCAGGAAGTTGCAGCAACAATGGCCTGAAACGGGTATGGGGACCAAGGGTTCAGCCCTCTCAGGAGTGAAGGTCTGGGTTATTGCACCGGGAAAGCAACCTGGACCAGCGGCCAAGGATGCAGGGAATATAGGAGGAGCATCAGAGGGCAGAGTCGAGAATAGCACTTTGAGGCATCAGGACCAATGGCAGCAGTGGGGATCACAGCTTATACCATTTCCCCTCCAGGTGTAAAGTTTTGCTTCCAGATTCTCTGACCAGCCATCATCTTAAAGAAGCAACGCCAGGCCAGAGGGAGCTCCACGATGGAGCTTAAGTGCTCCGTTGGTGCAGGGGGTGGATTCCAGCAGGCCCCAGGGCCCTGCCGGTGACCTTGGCACTCACCGTTCAGTACATGCAGACCACGTTCTGATACAAGCCCCGTCACTCTCTGCCAGGGACTTTGCCTCAGCCCACGTGTGGGACGCCAGGGTGGCAGTGAGTTAATGCCCCCGGAACAGCCCTCAGCCAATGTAGACTGAGAGTTGTCCCAGCTTCCCCACCACTTGGGTGGGATAACTGAGATGGGCTCTATTTTGGTGTGACCCCAACTTTAAGACACATGTGCACTGCGGGGCAACCATGTTAACGTGCAGACTCTCACTCTGTGGGTCTAGGGTGGGACCTGAGATTCCGTATTTTTTTTTCTTTTCTTTTTTCAAGAGAGGGGAAGGAAGGGAGAAGGGGGGGGGAGAGAAACACTGATGTGAGAGAGAAATATCAATTGGTTGCCTCTAATACGCACCCATCCAGGAACAGAACCCACAACCTAGGCATTGCCCTGACCGGGAATCGAACCAGCACCCCTTTGCTTTACGGGACTATGCTCACCCAACTGAGCCAGCCACCCCCCCACCCCCCCCGCCCAGTCAGGGCGTGATTCTGCATTTCTGATAAACTCCCAAGAGATGCCAGTGATGCCGGCCCATGAACCACCCTTTGAGTCGTAAAACGCCACACTTCCTCCCAGAGTCCCCCAGAAGGAGTGGCCTTGGTTGCCTAAAACTCCCTTTCATCAGCTTCCTTCTGTTCTCAAGCCCCCAACTGCTTCCAGGAGTGCTTCCTGGGATTACCTTCCAAACACACTGCTGGTTTCCAAACCCTGATCCAGGCCTGCTTCTGCCTCTGGGGGACCTCTGTCCGAGACAGGGAGAGATTCTCACCCCTGCCTCACCCTTCGCAGCCGAGCACTAGGTCAGAGGCCCTGGAGCAGAAAGGATCAGGAGGCCTGAAGTCTTGGGTTCCAGATGTTATTTATTTACTTTTAGAGAGAGGGGAAGGGAGGGAGAAAGAAAGGGTGAGAGACGTTCACGTGAGCGAGAAATATCCATCACTCGCCGGTTGCCTGTCGTATGCACCCCAACTGGGAACCAAACCCACAACCCAGACATATGCCCCGCCCAGGAACTGAAATGGCCGTTCTCTGACCCTTCACTTTTCAGGACGATGCTCAACCAACTAAGTGACACCAGTCAGGGCCGAAGTCTCAGGTTCAAGTCCTAGCTCCCTGACCAGCTGTTAGACCCTTCAGAGGGTCACTTAACCTGCCCAGGCCAGTTCCCTCATCTGACAACCACCGCCCCGCAGGGGTTGTTGATGTGGTTAAGCAATACGCGTAATCAAAGCTTTGGGCATATTTGATGTTGGAGCCCAGCCTCTCTCCACAACTTTGCCCCACCAAAGTGCATTCGCCCACGCTTGCGCACATGCACACACACGCATGCACATGCGCGCTCCCTGAGAGACGCCTGGAGACCGGACCCGCTGGTGCACAGGTAGGTGCTTTATTTCCTGCGCCGGCACATACACAGGCTGACAAGCAACAGGAGAGTGAGAAGCACTGCGGGGAGCAGGGCAGGTGCAGGCGGGGGTCCTGCGCCCCTGACTCCAGCTGTTTACGAGTAAAGGGTGGGAAACGGGAGGACATCTGGAAGGGCACTGAGGGGCGGACAGTGGGAGGGAGCGACTGGGCCTTGGGCGGGAGCCTGGATGTTCATAGGCCAAGGCAGGGGGCGAGGGGCGGGGGAAAGGCACGACACTGGGCAGAGGGACTCCTCACCCGCAGGTAGAACACTCTGGTGACACACAGGAGTTCGGGACTGAGAAGGAAGGGCCAAGAACGGAGATCCCTAAAAGTCAGCAAGGAGCCACCTTTAGCTTGGGAGCCAAGGAAGGAAGGGCATGCTGTTAGCAGGGTGCTCAGAGTAACTTCCTGGGCCCAGGTCTACGCCCGGCCCCCAGCTCAGACCTCAGTCTGGTAGCTCGTGGGCCTCCCCTTGGGCTGCTCCTGCCCGGGGGCCACCTTGCGATCGGGACGGGCCACCTTGCGATCCGGGACCAGCAACCACAGCCTTCGCACCGGCTGCAGAAGGAGGGCTGGGGCTCCTTCAGCCTGTCTCGGAGGAGCGTCAGGGCTTGGGCCCTCGACCTCTGGCTCAGCCTCATCAGGACATGGGGTGGGCTGCTGACAGATGGGGGTCCCGTTTTGGAGGGTAGGAAGGACGGGGGAGGGGGGTGGGACTTGGCCAGGCAGCAGAAGAAGGGGCTTCAGGTTGTCCGTGGGGCCTTTGCAGGCTGCTGGGAAACAGCAAACCCTGGAAGAGAAGGGGTGGATGTGAACAGAGAGGCCGGAGGACCACAGAGAGGCCGGAGGACCCCAGCGGGCAGAGGCTGGGGCCTGGGCAGCCCTAGCAGAAAAAGACAGCCACGCTGATAGGTACACAGGTTTCCCACTGCCATAGAGGTCACCATTCAGTTTACAACCTGCACAACCTTACCTGGTGACCCTAGTGAGGCCACCCCGTGGTGACCAAAGGGCCATCTGAGTGGGGACAGTCCAGATACAATGGTGAGGCTGCCGACAGGTTATAAACATCACGGATGACCCCACAGACGGGGTCAGAGAAGGTAGACGGGCCAGGGCGGTCGTAATGGATTAATAATGCAGAGGCCAGGCTCAGATCCACCCTAGCTGTGTGATCTTGAACGAGTTACTTTCGTTCTCTGAACCTCAGTTTCATCACCAAATACATGGAGGTGACAATACCTACCCACAGGGGTGTGATGATAAGATTAAAGAAGGTGGCCTGTGTCACCATCTCTGATGTCTCTGTGAGCCCCTGGAGCCCAGCCCACAGTCCACACTCAGCAGGCACAGGTCCCCAACCTTTGGCGCTCCTGGCTGGGAGAGGAGACTCTGACCCACCCCACCACCCTGTTGGAGGCCTTAGCCCACCTTCAGACTCACCCAGGGGACTGGTCCGACTGCCCTTGTAGGTGGAGGCCTTTGCCCCAGAAGGCCCCTTTTCCTCCCAGGCCATGGGAGGGCGGCTGGCCCTGTTCGGCTCCAGCCTTCGAGAGTCCTTGGTCTGCAACCTGGGCTGCTACTCCATGGTCCTGCCCCCCATGTTTGTTTTGGCCTCCTGCTGCCTCTGCTGCAGGGTTGGGGAGCCTTGGGGGTAGGGGAGGTAGAATGAGGGTGGCAGGGAAGGGGGGTGGGCAGAGACGGGAAGCTGAGGTGCATGGGAAGCTACAGTCCTGGCCCTGACCCCCAGCCCAGGCCCCAGGAGAAAAGGGGGTGGAGATCTGGAATCCTATGCAAATTGCATGTAAATGAGCATTGGGGCCCATCCCAGCTGAGGGGAACTTGAGGTGCCTATGCAAGTGATACACAAAGTCCATGCAAATCAGCACACTGGGTGGGGCCAGGCTGGGGTAAGTGAGCACTTGGTGGGGGCTCACCTACCCTCACCTTTCATCGGCTTGAAGATCTGCAGCTTGTCCGGTTGGCTGGAGGGAGGCCCCATGGGAGCACTCACCTTTCTGGGGTGTCTTCTGCCTCGGCTGCTGCCTGTAATGGGTGTCCTGCCAGTTGGCCAGTTGCTGGAGGACATGCTTAATGTCCAGGTGTGAGAGGCCCAGGGTACTGGCCTCCAGGGTTGAGGTGACCACATTCCTTGGGGCTGCCTCATCCAGTTCCAGCTCTACCTCCTCCCAGGCCTCAGCCTCCTCCAACACCAGCTCCGCGTGTTCCGTCACCCTGTTCTCAGCCGGCACTACCTCTTCGATGGCCCCCAGATCCTCCTCAGGCACCAACAGCTCCACCAGCGTGAACTCCTCTGCCGGCGTGGACCCCTCCTCAGCCTCGAACTCTTGCTCCTGCTCTTGCTCCTGCTCATCGCTGCAGTACAGCTCACACCTGGGCAGGGAGACAGGCAAGGCTTACCATGCCCCCACCTGCCAGCCCCAGCATCGCCATGTGGGTGGAGGGCTGAGGAGCAACCCTACCCTCTGCTCAGTCTATACACAGACCCAGAACTACAACACAGTCCTGTCCCAGCCGGGAGGGAGGGGAGCTGGAGACCACCTTCAAGGTTTCAAACACGCAGCCTGAGCTCCCAGCAGGAAGGAGGAAGAATGGTCTCTAACACTGCACAGACCCTGCCCTCCCTTAGCCCCCGACTCTGCTGCTCAGAGAGACTAACGGGGATAATGCTGCCACTGCCCCCTTTTTCATTCTTTGACCTTTACACCCCATCCCACAGCTAGTTGTCATAGTAAGGCTCAGACAGGTCAAGTGACTTGCCCAAGGACACACAGCCAAGAAAGGGGTCAAAACTAGGACTCAGTCCCAGCTCGGAGGCCAGTGTGCATGTGCCTCCCAGCCCCTGGTCAGGTAAAGGGAAGGCTCTGGTCTCCACTAGGGGCTGCCTGAAACCGGATGGCCACCGATGGGGCAGGATCTGAAATCAAAGGAAGCAGCTCCTTCCCAGAACGACTTCCCACTCAGCAGAGATCTGGGCCTTGGCCAGGGCTAGAGGGCCACAGAACCAGCTTCGGGCAGCTGTCTGGCTGCTGAGAGGGGAGGGGAGGTGATGGGGGAGCTCCTGGTTGGCTTACCCCAGGTTTAAAGTCTCCTCTGAGTTTATTTCATAATTCCTCAAAAGAGAGAAGGACCATCACAGTCCAAGGCAACGGAAGCCAGAACTGCCAAGTCCCTGGGCCCCAGCATGCAGAAATCCCAGGGGACACTCAGGAGCCCAGACCCAGACCCTGCGGGGAGAGGAAAGGGCGGGGGAAAGGGGGGCTGGGCAGCGAACAAGGTGGGAGAGGGAGGCAGGAGGAGGACAGGCACTGGCTTGAAGGTAGAAACAGGAGGGCAAATCCCTCCCGCTGCAGGGAAGGCAAGAGTGAGTGCGGGTCAGCAGGGCCCAGGGGCCCAGCCGCGTACCCTTCCATGATAAACAGAGGGTCCAAAACAATTCTCCGCACAGACCGTCTGCGCTCCTCAGCCGGGGGCTCCTGGCTGTCTGGAAGCTCCTCCTACAGAGGAGGGGGGACATTACCAGCGGGCCCCCACTGAACCCCACCCACACTTCCAGAGACAGGCAGGGGCTGAGGACAGAAATCACCCAGCAGGGCTGAGACACAGGGGACACGAGTGGAAAGGCCGAGGACAGGGGTCCTCACCGGAGGGGCGTTGTGTGTAGAGCGGGTGGCAGAGTCCGTGGACGCGGGGGCTCGCTGGCGGGGGGACTTCCCATCGTCCTGGTCCTCGGTCAGCATGCCCCCACACTCCATGTACTTCTCCCGAAGGTCCTGCAGCTGGAACCCACCCGCAGGAGCTGCTGGGACTCAGGCACCCCCAGCCCACCATCTCCCCAGGGGGTCAGGAAGCTGGGCTAAGAGGCAGGAGGCCCAGACTCTAGACCCACGGGACGTGCAGGGAGACCCCAGCGGTGCCCGGACTCCACTGCACTCAGACTCTGACTGAACTTCCGCCTGTCAGGCCCAGTGCCAGACACCGAGGGTGAAGAGAGAGACAGACCCACCCTTGGTGCCAGGAGCTTGTTCTTCTAGGGAGAGTCGGAGTCAGAGGCTCTCAAGGACCAGGGCAGGAGCCCTGGGAGAGACTCACCTCGTCTTGGAGCTGCATCTGGATTTCTTTCTCCGAGGCTAGCTGCTGCTGCAACTTCTCAGTCTCAGCCCCGTACTGGAAGAACCGAAGACCGGTGAGCCCCACCCAAAGCCTCCCGCTGCCGTGCACCCCCTGCTTCAGGCAAGTCTTCCCAGGCACGTCAGTGAGTCTTGGGCAGCCCTTTAAATAGGAAGTCACATGAAATCAGGCCAAACGGGGAGGAGGGGGGTGTGGCCTGATTCCTGGACCGCTTTGGTCCCTTCCTTGGGATGAGGGGGCAAGATCAGGGCCTCTCCAAGGTCTCTTCCAACTCTGCCTCTGGCCTGGGGCTGGCTGAGTTGACAGCTCCAGGAGGTGGGGGCAGGAAAATGGTCCCTTGGGGCCATGACACAAGGAGGGAGCCTCCCACACACCCCAACGCACCGACTGGCAGCGCTCCTGCAGGCTGGTGACCTGGGTCCGCAGCTGGGTGACCTCCTTCTGTTGCAGGTCATAGTTCTCCATCCTGAGCACCAGCACCTCCGACAGCTCAGCCATCTGCTGGCTGGCCTCCGCTGGGGAGGAGTGGGGACAGGAGGTCAGTTCTGGTCCTCCCAGAGGCCTCTGTCCGCCCCCACCCTCGGCTCCTGCAGAGTACCCTTGGGTCCACTGGGGTAGCATTCCTAACTCAGGGCCTCCTTTCCAACAAACCGCTACTGACCGGCGTGGAGCAGGGCATTGGGTGATCAGTCCACCAGACCTGGTCCCAGCCCCACTGAACTCGGGTTTAGCGGGGGTGGGGGTTGGGGGGACTGATGGAAATAGAAGTCACAACGGTGTGCGGTACTGACTATGGTGGAGCAGCTGTAAAGGACTCGTCAGGGGTCACAGCTGTGGCACCTAGCCCACCCTTGCTAGCAAAGCCTCGAAGCAAAAAACCTCCCGAGGGCACAGAAGGCTCAGCCAGGCGGAAGGGAAGAGACAGCCCAGGCTGGGCGTGGGGACGCCCAGAGGACGTCACAGGACGCTGGGACGGAGTGGCTGGGGCAGTGGGCAGGGCCCAGATCTCAGAGGCTGGCAGAAAGTTTGGGCTTTATCCTCCGGCCAGTGGGAAGTTATTGGGGAGGTTTAGGAAGAAGAGGGACACAGGCAAACTGCTTCTAGAAAACTCATTTGGGCTGTGCACAGAAGGGCCTGGAAAGGCAGGAGTGCAGGCAGGGAGGCCAGCTGAGAGGCGGCCTGGGCTAGCAGCGGCCGGGAGGGAGGATGAGAGAGAGACCTGAGCCTTTCCGAGAAGGAAGAAGCCCCCGAATGGGAGGGTTGGCTCCTCCTTTAGGGGTCTGGGGACCTGTGGGGCTGTGGCATCTCAGTTAGCCCTGGCAACCCTGCCGGCAGGCACACCGTCCGTCCACGCCCCAGGGAAAGAAGGATGGATGAGGTTTGAGGTGAGGGGAAGGGCTGTTACCGCCTCAAATCTGCATCCCACCAGCCAGGCTGAGCTCTTCGGGCACAAACACCGTGCCCCTGGCCCACCTTCATAAACACGCAGGGCCAGGCACAGCTGCCGTCTAAGGCGGGACTCCGAAGTGCCCCAGCCCCGGTGCCTCGGGTGCCTGGTCTCTGGAAGTTCACGGCTCCCTCCCTCCTTTGCTTCCAGCCCCCTTCTCCCCTTACCCCAAATAACAAGAGGCTGGCTTCCAGGAGACCCACAGCCTCTGTGCAGCTCTTTACAGTTTGCACAAAGCATTTCCTCAGCTGTGACCCCTGGAGAGGTCAGGAGGGCTGAGATTATCAATCCCCGTTCTAAAGATGAAGGTCCAGGAAGGTCAAGGAACCCACCCAAGCTCACACAGCCAGGAAGTGCCAGAACTGGGACTTGAACTCAGGTCTCGGATCCTGAGTTCCACTCCCTACCCCAGGTGACAACTTCACGTACCAAACTGCTCCACACATTCCAGAATAAGCATCTCCTCATCAAGGACGTCAAGCTGAGAAACCTGGAAGGAGGGAGACAGGACGGAGCAGGCCAGTCAATGGCCCCTGCCCATGTGCTGGCCCTCATCCCCCACCCCCAGCCCCGTCTCACCTCCTCCCTCAGCTGCCCATTCTCCTCCTCCAGCAGCCGCAGCTGCTCCTGCAGAGCTTCCAGCTGTGGACAGTGGTGCGGCAGCTCCGACTCCGGCAGCGGCGTCCTGGGGAGGGGAGTGATGGGAGATAGGGTGCTACCAGGGGTCAGGCTGGCTGCGGGAGGGGGGGGCAGCTCCCAGCCGGCCTGGACTAGGTGTGGCATCTCAGTTAGCCCCGGCAACCCTGCCGGCAGGCACGCCGTCCGTCCACGCCCCTGTCTGCAAATGAGAAACCTGGGTCATCCGGTGCAAAGGCAGGGCACTCACCGCTCAGGGGCTTCACAGGGATGATTAGGCTGCTGCTCCTCCTCCTCCTCTTCCTCCTCTTCCTCCTCTTCTTCCTCTTCCTCTCCTTCCCTCTCCTCCTCCTCCTCATCATCAGAGTCTGAGTAGAGCTGAAGGAGGTCATCCCGCAAGCTCACCTGGTGTCTGAGGTGTAAAATCTGGCAGGGGGAGAGTAGCCCTGGGTTGGGGCAGGGCACAGGAGCCCTAGGTGGGCCTGAGAGGGCACGCCCCTCACGCCCTCCCCTTGCCCAGGTACCTCCTCCCTGGCGGAGCCCAGCATGGCTTCTAGCTTGCTGTTCTCCTCCATCAGGACGCCGTTCTGTTTCACCAGGGACTGGTCTATGCGAGCTGCTGTGTCCGGGTCCCACTCTCTCTGCAGAGGGACCCCCATCCATGGGAAATAAATTCCAGGTTTCCAGGGTCTCCCAGACAGGTGGGAGAAGCTAGGGAGCACTCAGGGGTCTGAGGGAAGCTAGGCCACTAGGGCGAACTCTCCCCATCCCCTAGACAAGAGTCTGCCATTCACCCGATGCGGGGCCTGACTCAGTTTCCCCTTATGGAAAAAGAGCAGATCAGACCAGACAGCTCTAAAAGCTCTTCCAGCCTGGACACCTTACATTTACCTGCCTCCCATAAGAGGGACTCCCAGCTTGGCCCCTAGAGAGGTAGCTAGACAGGAGATAGAGAAGAACCCCACCCCTACAGGACAGAATGCAGACAGGGGCCTGGCTAAGGTTCGGGTGGGCTCAGTGGGCGGGGGGTGGGGAGGCAGCACACCTCCTCCAGCAAATCTGCCATCACATTGACATCCTCGTGGGTGATCTTCTTGACTGGCAGGGGTCGGTCAGGACACAGTGCTGCAAGAGAAAGTGGAGCAGCCAGGTCAGGGAAAGGGGGGCGTCTGCTACACTGCATCCTCTCCTTCCTGCCCTGTCCCCATTCTCCCTCCACCACAAGGGGTAGCAACAAGGGAGGAGACGACCGGGCTCCTTCCTGCTCCCAAGGTCCTCCCCATACCCCCCAGAACTCAGTATTCTCTTCCCTGCCCCCAGAGCCAACAGGACTCTTTGCCTTCCTTCCTTCTCCCACTCCCCCCACCCCCTGCTTCCCCCGGAGGAGTTAGGAGACCACAGCCCTCCAGGCTCAGGTGGAAATGGGCTCTCAGGATGCCCGGGTCCCTGGCACTGGGAGAATGGAGGCAGCTAGTGCAAGTACCGCCGCAGACTGACTCATCGCCCCTTTGCCAGGGGGGAGCTGTGGCCAGCTCCTAGGGGCCTCGTGGGTCACAAAAACAGGCGTAGTCATCACCCCTGCACCTGTTGCGCGTGGAGAGGAGAGGGAAAGCGATTTCTCTGGCACTGGAGTCAGAGCACCTGAGCTTCTAGACCCAATCCACAGATCTCCCGAAACCCAGAGAAGGATGCGAGGGAAAAGAAGGGGCAGAGTCTGCCTGAGGGCCCGCCCACACCCCCACCCCTCGCTCCGCCCCAGGCTAGGGGGAGTTGGGGAGAGCTGCACCTTAACCCGCCCCGCAGCCAAGAGGTTGGCAAAACCTCTCCCTCTGCCCACCCACCTTCCGGTGGTGGCTGGCGCTGCGGGCCAGCGCAGGCTCAGAGCGCGCGGGCAGCGCCCTCCCGCAGCCCCCGCCCCTCTCCTGGCACTGCGGTAGACCCGGGAGGTGGGCACGAGAGTGCGCAGATCTGGCGCAGCAACAGGCGTGCAGTGGGGGCGGGGGAGCGCGCGGGCCCCGGGACCTGGCCCACTGACGGAAATCAGGGACCAAGAGAAGGGGAGGAGGTGGGAAAGAGGCGACCGGACGGGCACTGCAGACAGTGACATCGCGTGGGCGGGTGGAGGAGGGGGACTGAGTGCCAAAGGGGCCGGAGCGCCTGGACCCGCTGGCGCCCCTCCTCCCCTGAGCTGCCCTAGTCTCCCCCGCTTCGGGGTCCCGGGACCAGGTTGGTTTACCTTCCTCCTGCTCCGGAATAAAGGTGGAGCGTTCCGGGCGCGATACCCCCGGCCGCTGGCCGGTATACGCAGCCGGCGTCTTCCAGGGGTCCGCTGCCTTTCGCGTCCCCAGCTCAGTGGTCTGGGGAGCCAGAGACCTTTGGAATGTGAAGCGGGTCCTCTGCGCGTCCGAGTTGCTGGTCACAGACTGGACATCCCCGTGGACCAGCGCGAATGAGGACGCGCGTGGGGCTCCCGCCTCTGATCCAGCCTCGGAAGCCGGGCAAGCTCCGGCTGGGGGTCCCAAGACCGAAGGGGATCCGGACCCTTCTCCCTGTCCCGCAGCGGGTGCCCGCTCGGCGGAGGGCTCTGGAGCGGGACTGTCTGCGGGCGGGGATGCGGGGGTCATCGCCGGGGAGTTCCCGGGCCCATCCCCAGCGCAGCCCTCACCCGATTCCATCGGGCGCATCTTGGGACAGCAGTCAGCTGTCACAGCTCGGCCTTTATAACCTGCGCCTGGCTCCGCGCCCGCCGGGCCGATCCATGAGCGGGAGGGGGTGGCCAAGGAGCAACAAGTGGGGCTCAGGCCCGGAGCTCGCGCCGGGGTGAGCTCATGGTGGCGGAACAAGGCGAAAAAAAAATAAAAGAAGAGCAAGAAGACTCAAGTGAAGGTTCCAGCTGGTTCCGCGCGGTCTCGGTTCTGAGCGCAGATCTTCTCCCCCCTCTTCACCTCCAGAGAATGGTTCTGCCCAAAGCCGCAGCTTCTTGGGGACTCGGAAGTCCTTAAATGGGAGCACCCCCTTCCTCCTCTCTTGTCTAGGTTTTCGCTGCCTGTCCTGGAGTTGGCCCGTGAGTTTAGGCAACATCGTGTCTTTCTTTCCCCGAGGGTTGAGAGATCAACTCAAACCCCAGGACGGTCTCCACGCGCTGCCCAGTCTGGCGCGTCGCACACTCTCGGATCCTCGCGTTCACACTCCAGCCCGCGACAGCCCTCTCTCTTATTCCTTCCCTCGCTTTGCCGCCTTTCCTCGAGATTCACCTCCAGCGCGCACTCGCTCTGCCCACCTCTTTCCACCCTGGCAAGCACCTGTTCTTCCCGGAGACCCGGCTCGGACGTGTCCGGGTAAAGGCAGCTCTCTCCCGCGACCCCAGAGCATTCCTTATCCGGAGACCGGCAGGGGTCGGAGCGCGTCTTCACCTCTCCCGCGCAGGGTGCCTGTCCCCCTGCGCCCAGCACGGGACGGACAGCTACGAGGTCGCCGTAAATCCTGAGTGAACTGTAGGCAACAGAAGAGTCCAATGGCCATCACTAAGCCTTGGGACTGGGGCAACCTGCGGGCCAAAAAGGAGATGGCCAGACAATGCTTCTTTTGAAACGCTGGGGTGGTTCTTGGCGCCCCAGTTCCCTTCTCTTCAATACCCAGGCAGTCACCAAGTCTGGCTTAATTGACCTCCCAGATATGTCCAGTGTCTCTCCCCTAAAGCTTTTCTGCGTTGAGGCCTCATCCTCAGACGGTGTGCTGACCTCCCCGCACCCTCAGATGTGAACCACCCATCCTTCCATGTGAACCCGTCTCTAGTCCATCCCTCCCACACACTCTCCCCTCAAGCTTCAGAAATTCCAGGAGCTCCTTCCCCAGACACAGCCAGCACTCGGAGCCTGAGCCCAGGACAGGGACCCAGGGTGCGTCTGGGGGAGAGGCTGGCTGACAGGGTGCCTTCAGAGTCAGATGTCCGTGACACAGCACAGACAAAAGACGCAACCCAGGAAGGAGCATGGGAGTACCCTGCCCATGGGCTCTCCAGGGAACCACTGTGGTAAGAATGTGTCCTTCTGTCTGGGCTCATTTATTCATTCACAAATATTGATTACTCAATCAATATAAATACCAGGCACCGAGTCTTAGTTCATTCTGGCTGCTACAACAAACTGCCGTAGACTGGGGGGCTTCCAAACAACAAAACTTTATTTCTCACAGTTCTGGAGGCTGGAGGTCCAAGACCCCCTGTCTGGGGAGGGCCCACTTCCCGGCTCACAGATGACCACCTTTTCCCATGGTGTCCTCCCACGGCAGAAGGGGGGGAGAGATCTCTAGGGTCTTTTTTTTCAGACCACAGTTCCCTTTCGTGAGAGTCCATGACCTCATCACTCCCCAAAGGCCCCGCCTCCTAATACCGTCACACTGGGGGTTAGGGTTTCATCATACCAACTTGGGGGACACAAACATTTAGTTCATAACAACCCTATCCCTCTTTTTAAAAAAAGCTATAATTGCCCTGGCTGGTGTGGCTCAGTGGATTGGGCACAGCCTGCAAACCAAAGGGTCACCAGTTCGATTCCCGGTCAGGGCACATGTCTCAGTTGCCAGTCAGGTCCCCAGTAGGGTGCTTGAGAGGCAACCACACGTTGATTCTCTCCCTTTCTTTCTCCTTCTCTTCCCCTCTCTCTAAAAATGAATAAATAAAATAATTTTTAAAAATAAAAAAGCTATAATTTGCATACCATAAAGTTTAGCACTTAAAAGTGTCCAATCAGTGGTTTTCAGCATACTCACAGAAATGTGCAGTCATCACCACCATTTAATTTCAGAACCTTTCATCTCCCAGAATGAGACCCCCCACCGATTAGCAGGGCTGAAAAGTGGTTTTTAAAGTTCTGATACACAGACACACATTACCCCTGGTGACTCCCGTCCTCTGCAAGAAGGGCTGAAAATCAATCGTCAGCCTCTCCTTCCAATCTTACATAGTTTTACCGTCACCATGCCAACAGGGGCCAAACGTTCTGCCACCACATTCACACTCCCCCCTTTGGGGCCCCACCTGCACCTCTGCCATCCCCTCCACTCCAGCCCCACAGGACTCCCCGCTCTCGGACAGTGACATGCCTTCATTCATCGTGAAGCTGATGCTCGGACAAGCGGCTCCCCACTAGCCTCCGCTTCCAGCTTCCTGGACAGTCTCACTGAGCCTTTGGGAGCTCCGCAGCCCGACACCCGGCACAGACAGGACGACAGAGAGGGCCGTCCGACTCCTGCTGCACAGATGTCTGCTGAACTGGATTTTCCCTGCTCGTGACAAAGCAGTCCTGAGGTCCCCGGGAAGTCTGGGGTGAAGAAGGAGGAAATGAAGTGGAGGAGGCAGAGAGACGAAGGAACCCTGCCCGTCCCCAGGGGCTGGCACCATCTGGGTCCAGGCACGGGCGCCCAGCAACTCCAGCTCCGGCCACCAGGGAGCAGTGCCACCCACATCATGCCTCCACCTTCCAGCTGCCTCAGGGCAAGGTCGGTCAGTCACCCCACAAACGAGGCAGAGCGGGCAAGGCGGCCCATTTTACAGACAGAGAAACCAAGGCTCAGACCCTGGGTTGCTCTTCAAGTAAACGTTTTGGCCCAGCTGATGTCTGCCATAGCCCAGAAGGCCCCGCAGGCACCTCGGGACTGGCGTCTTTGAGTCTCGTGCCCCTTCCCATCCTGACGCTGCTCTGACCCGAGAGGTCAGCAGGGCCCAGCCCCTCAGCCTCCTGCCCTCCCTCCCAATACGTGCCCTCCAACTCCTGCTGGGCCAGAGAGAGGACAGGGGGAGGCCCACCAACTCGCTGGGCTGAGAAGACAGGCATGCCCTCCCACGAGAGCCGTGAGCTTGGGGCACAGTCACTCCGCCGCCCAGCCTTGGGCAGCACACACCTGGCCCAGGCCGCCTACCCGGGCCCGACCTGGGAAAAAGTCACCTGGGACAGGGTACCCCATGTTGAGAGCCTCTGAGGGTCAGTGCCAGGGGACTAGGCAGGGCCAGGCTCGAGAACTACCCTCTGTGCCCTACTGGGGAGCAGGACGGAGAGGGTGTCCTGGACAGGGGACAAGTGAGACACACACTCCAACACACACACACACACACACACACACACACACACACACACTCCCACTGGTCTCTTGCAGGCCCCAGGGCCCCCTCTCTCCTTTACTCTTCCTCTGAGGCCCCTGGCCAGACTCCTGGGGCACTAAGCCTCTGAGCCCTTCCCCTGGCCTGGGACAAGGACAGGGAATATACTGGGGACCTGAGCAGCCTGCTGTCTTGTTTTCTAGGACCCCCTGGCAGGGACAGGGAAGGGAGAGAAGCAAGGAGAGAAGGCAGGGGGGTTACCTGGGTGACAGTGAGGGGCGGGGCTCCAGCAAGGGTGTCCAGGATCTTAAGGAGAGAGCCACTTCCGCCGTTCTGACCCAGCCATGCTCTCTCCCGCCTGGAGGCTCTTGTCTTTATGTCACCCATACGGCCTTAACCCCCCCACTCCCCATCCCCCTACCTCCGCTCACCTGGGTGCAGGGGGGCCTCCCAGAGGGGCCCGACCTCAGCACAAGAGCCCAAGATCTTCACGGCATCCTCTCCTGCTCACTGTAAGATGCTATTACTTAAAAGATGATTGTTTATTTTTTTTAAGATTTTATTTATTTATTTTTAGAGAGAGGGGAAGGGAGGGAGAAGAAAGAGGGAGAGAAACATCACAGGCAAGAAATACCTGCAACCCAGGCATGTGCCCCAACTGGGAATCGAACCAGTGGCCTTTTGGTTCACAGGACGGCATGCAATCCTCTGAGCCACACCAGCCAGGGCACAAGAGGATCGTTTAGGTGCCGTGGAGGGCAGTGTCTGTTCTGCATCCTTAGGACTCCAGTTTCAGTGGGCACTCAGTGCTTGTTGGATGAACACGAGGGATTTTTCTGGAAAGTCTGCGGTGGGGCTAGTAACCCTCAAAAGCTCCGGAGAGGGCTGACCTGCCTGCCTTCTCAGGGTGAGAGCCTCGAGCTCTGGACTCCAGGACCAGTGCTCCTCGATCCCCAGGGCAGGTCAGCTGCACCTCCCCTCACTTCTCATTCAGAGGCCCCTCAGCTCAGCCCCCACTGGCTTTCTCAGGGGGCCAAAGGTGGAGGCCCCAGTGAGCTATGGAGCTGTGTCCCGCAGGCAGGCAGGTCACAGGGCCAGGCCTGCCCTGGCAGGCTACTCCAGGAGCAGCTGGGAGCAAAGTGAAGGGACCCACAGCACCCGCTGTGAGGGAGGGTGGGACAGTCAGCGGTGTCCAGCTTGTGGGCAGGCAATGGTGGTGAGCTGTGATGTTCCTTGGCCCTTGGGCCTCCTGAGCTACCTCCAGTCTCCAGGAAAAGACTGAGGAGCCTCTCACTCTCTGACTTCTGTCCCCGGAGTCAGCAGCTTCCTCTGATCCTTGGGTTCATGTCCAGACACTAAACCCAGGGTAATTCTTGAGGTTGCAGGGCAGGGCGGGAGGGAGGAACACACGTTCACTGAGCCCGCCCTAGGAGCATGCTTTGTGTTATTTTATTTGATCGCCCCTGGAAGGATGTTACAGATGCCTGTTACAGAGAGGGCGAGTGGCTTATCCTAGGCCACGTGACTTATCCAAGGTCACAGAGTGGGAAGCATCAGGGACATGGGATCACGAAGTTTGTCTGACCAAGAGCTCACGTGCTGCCACTGCTCCACGGTTTCCCGGCTCAGGGAAGCCAGCACCCCACCAGCCTGGGCCAGTTACGCTCGCTGGACTTCCATCCCTGTAACAGTGGCGACAAGCCTGCTGTCAGATCTTAGGAGGTGATATATTAACAGGGGCACCCACCTATCACCGTAGCCTCACGCATTTAAAATACTCCCATCACTATTTCAGTATACTGGATTTATATTGCGGATATGTGATAGGTCTCCTTTACAACCTTACGCGTCTCATCTTGGGACACTGTTCCGAGAAGGGACCCGCAGATGTCCCCTGGGGCACAAAAGCAGTTCGAGACCCCTGGGCCCCAGAAACGCCCAGACGCACTTCCAGGGGACACGACACAGCATCTGATTTCACTTAAACACACTTAACAAAGTGAGGCTGGCAGCAGGAACAAGAAGGGGAGAAGGTTAGTCACTACTGAGGCTGGGTGCTGGGCACACGGGGACACTTGGTTCTCTCTACTTTTGTGTGTATTTGGCCATTTTCCCATAGAAAGTTCTGGTGGAGGTATTCAGACATTCGTAAGGGACAAGATAGTATCCCTTAAAAGTAGACAAGCAGGAAGGTAATGAACCACCCGTGGCTCTGCGGCCACCCGGAGTGACCACTGTTGTTTGCCAACATAGACTTTGAGTGTTTTGGGTTTGTTTGTGTTGCGTGTGCCACATTTCCCACGCTGATAAGTGGATCTCGAGTCTCAGTTCGATGACCCCCAGGAAGTCAATAGCCACTTGGTGAGTGACTCGGCCAATGAGGAGAGCCAGCCCGTGGACAGGCCGTGCTGATCGCTGACCCCAGGTGATTCCTCAAGGCCCAGGTCTCCCCAGAATCCTCGTCCAGGAAGCCCAGAGCATTCTCTGCCTTCTCCACCTGCACCTCTGTCTCTGGACCTCAGTGCTCCTCATCTGTGAAATGGGGTTAACAGATGGAGGAACTACTGAGCAGGGACTTCACACCTTGTAGCAGGTGTTTCAGCAAGTGACGTCAGGGGTCACCTCTCAAGACCAGAAACAGGTGACTCTGGGGGAGGGAGCCCAAGGAACAAAGATTCTCATCCCCTCCCCTCGGGGGCTGGAGAGCAAAGAGCAGGGACATGTTTTAGTGCAAGACTTACTTTAATAACTCATTTTTTAAATTTTATTTATTTATTTAGAGAGATCAATGTGTGGTTGCCTCTCACATGGCCCACACTGGGGACCTGGCCTGCAACCCAGGCATGTGCCCTGACTGGGAGTTGAACTGGTGACACTTTGGTTCACAGCCCGAGCTCAATCCACTGAACTACACCAGCCAGGGCTAATAGCTCATTGTTTTTAATAACTTACTCTTTTTTCATTGACAGGCTGTTTTTAAGAGCAGTTTTAACTTTACAAATGATAACTTGTTTTTAAAACTTGTTTTAGTGACTGGTTGTTGAAATTCCATCATGTTGGATGCTGCCTGCCATCCCGGATTGTCCCCAGTTTTTCAGGCCTTGGTTGTGCCAGCAGGAGAGGAAGCCTCCCTTGCCGTCAGCACAGCACCTGCCACTGCACCAAGTCAGTGTCTGTGTCCACTGGCATGGTTGATACCCACAATGAGGTGGACGTACAGGCGGCAGAGACCTGCCCCCAGACGGGCCAGGCTTCCTCAGGCATGGCTGCTCAGCCAGGTCTGTCCACCTCACCTGCGCCTGCGTTTCCCCTTCTCGTCTGCTCCTCGGTCAGCAGCTCCACTGCAACCCAGGCGCTCAGCTCTTTGCCGCCCAGCCCGCTGAGCTGCCTACAAGGATGAGGTTGCTCAGGTCTCCTTCCTCGTCACTGCATGTCTGCCCATGTCCCCGTCCCTTTTCATTCTACTATCAGAACCTGGGTTTTTATCAAGGGGGCAATGTGTGCAGCTAAACTACTCTCAATTTCCCAGCTTCCCATGCAATAAGGGAGGGTCATGGGACAACTCCCAGCCAATATCCAGCTGTGTCCCTGGGTAGATGTCCTTCTTTGGCTTGGCATCCCTGTGCTTTCTCATCTCATCTTCACATTCTGTAGGCAGAAGTAATTATGCCCATTTTATAGGTGAGGAAACTGAGGTTCAGATAAGTGAATTGAACTTTTCTCAAGGTTACAAGTCTCAGACAGCTCCTACTTGAAAACTGAAGAATCAGCCAACTCACTCCATTGAGATAAATTTGTTTCCCTTTTTGGCCAGGCTACCAGGATGCTCAGCCTCTAATATGAAGCTGTCATGACTAGCACTAACCCTTAACATGGGTGCTTTGCTGCCCCTTCCTTTCCCGTGCCTCACTGCCAGCTATTGAATTTTAGGGAGCAACCCTTTCTTGTTAGTTGTCTCCAGTCCTCTTTAGGAGGGGCTGGCCAGGACAAGGGAAGATCTTTCACTGGCCTCACCAGATCCTTTGTAATCTGTTTCTTTCCCAAATTCTCCAAGCTGAGTGTTTTCTGCCAGGGTCCTGTTGTGGATGGAATGTTTGTGTTCCTCTACACATGTATTTTGAAGCCCCAGTGTGATGGAATTTGGGGGCAGGGCCTTTGGGACACAGTTATGATGAAGTCATGAGGGCAGACCCCTCATGATGGGATCGGTGCCCTTATAAGAGGGAGAGAGATCCTGCTGTCTCCTTGGAGCATGCACCACGGAAAGGCCACGGGAACACACTGACCTAAAAGCCGGCGAGCAGGCTCCCATCAGACCCTGAGTCTGCTGGCACTCGGATCTTGAACTTCTAGCCTCCCAAACTGAGACATGTCTGTCATTTAAGCCACCAGTCTAATGGTAATTTGTCATAGCAGCCAGAACAGACTAAGACAGGCCCTGAGTGGAGTGCAGAGAAGTGCACCATTAAAAGACCTCCAAAAATGGTCTGTCCCCTCCTGTCCCATGGTTCCCCTCAGCAGCACTCAGCTCAGCCGCTTACCACCTCCTGCCTACACCTCACAGCTGCCTCGTACCTGCCCTCCTCCCGGCACCGCATCTGTGCAACAAGGTCATGGCCTCCCTCCACTGCCTGAGCTCCAGGCAACAGAAATGCAGCAACATGCCCGGCAGGAGCATGGGAGCCAGAGGTTCTCAAGCTTGGCAGGTGTGCTGTAACTAGCCGTCCCCAGCAGAGGGAATTTGGAGATGCGGGTGGGGGACTGTCATGTCAGCGACAATCACACCAGCATGACAAGTGGAATGATGGCCATGCACAGGGCACCATGGAGTAGAGAGGGGCAGCAGCTCTGTCTGGCTGGGAGCAGGGAGGTCCTGGAGTAAGGGCTGCATTAGATCCTGATGGGTGAGCAGGTGAGGACATTCCAGGCAGAGGGAACAGCATGGACAAAAATCAGGAGGCAAGAACCAATGGGGAGGACGCTGGCTGAGGGGGCGGGGCCTGTGGGCAGGGGCTGGGGTGCGCCCACGGCAGACCACAGAGGGGCCTGGACTCCAAGCCTGGGCCACAGGGAGTGTTGCGCCCAGGAGAGCTCCACCAAATGTATTCAGGCCAGAGCATGCAGGGCTAGAGGCTGAGAGGCCAGCGAGGCAGTGGCCCACGGGAAAGAATGAGGCCCGGTGTCCCTGAAGGTCATCTCTTAGCTCCTCTAACGCCTCCTAAGACTCCAAGTTGGAGCCCTATGGGTTTGTATTAGATGAAATCGACTCTGTCTTCCTAAACGTTCCTTTCTCCTGACCCTCCTCTCTCAGTGTCTTTCCCACAAACAAGGTGGCCGTGAGGACACTTGGGATCCAGCCAAGGAGGCCACGAGGCTGCTGAGAAAGCCCCCGTTTCCCCACCCCATGGCCCCCAAACAGCCTCCACTAGATCTGTGTGTTAAGTTTTATTTTCATTGCTTTGGTCTATACAAAAAACCAATAACCAAAAACATAAAGCGATAATAAAACTCTCCGCAGGGACCTCTCCCAGGCCCCCTACCCATGTGCAAGAGGTTGGGGGGCGGGTTGAAAGAGGAAGGGAGGAGAAAGCCCCTCACCGCACACCAGAGGGGTCAGCCAAGAGCACTTCTCAGGTCAGGCAGGGCAGTCGTGTGGGCAGCACGGGGATGTGAGGGAGCTGTCCCCGGAGCCCCCCCGGGAGGGGGCCAAAGCCAACCGAGCACCCTGGGGAGAGAGGCAGGCAGGGTCCTGGAGTGGGGGACTCGCTCTCCACATCACTGCTCCATCTCCCTGGACGGCCCCTGAACTTTTCAAGAGGAGCTTTGGATTCTGGGGCTTTGGGCCTTGAACCTGGATCCTGGAGACCCTAGGGGCTCAGGACAGTTGGTCAGGCAGAGTTCAATGAGAAAATCAGACCCAGAGAAGCACCCAAAGCCCTGTGGGCCCGGGCGGCTGGAGACAGGCAGTCAGGGCAGGGACAGGGGCACTGCTGGGGGACAGAATCTAAAGCTTTAGTGGTAGGGCCACAGGGTTGGGGAGGAGCACCGGGCTGCCACTGACCCACAGCCCAGAAGAGAAAAGCAGGAGCGTGTCACCATCCCAAGAAAGACCCTACGGAGGCACGGGGTTCAGCAGGAAGTCACGGCCCCGGTCCCCCAGGCTCAGGCACTTTTCTGTCTTGCCCCATCGTCTGCACCGAGAGTCTCTCAGATGAGGAGCCGCACCTGGGGGGTGGGACAGACACAAAGGGTTCAGGGCAGGCCTGTGTCCCCTAGAAGCTTGTGCCATTCCCACGACACCCACCCACCACCCACAGAAGGGGTAGGACCCTGTGTCCCAGCAAAGATAAAAGAATTAAGGCAGGCCAAGGCACGCCTCCCTTGGGGGAGCTCAGTAGCAAAAGGCCCCACATTCCTTCTCTCCCACAAGGAGCCCGAGTTTCAACAGACACGTGAGAGGGCCTCCAGGAGGAGGAAGTCCTAGAGGGCAGGGAAAGCGCGTCTCAGCAGCCTGCAGGCGAGGGAGGCTGCGAATCGGGTAGCGCCTTACCGAGGTCAAGCCGGCTAGGCCAGCATGTGGTCCGCAGTGGGGTAGGGGGGCCGGAGGCCATCGCTGTAGGCATCGATGGGGTAGTCCCCATCCATGTCCATGTGCATCTCCATGGGGTCCAGGGGCATGTCACTTGAGTACATGGGGCGGTAGGTGGCATCCATGTCTGGGAAGGAGAAGGGGGACTCTGTCCAGGGTCTGCAGGCCACCCGGTGGGGGGCCTGGACGGCCCTCAGCCACCTGCTCTACCTCTGCCTGACCCCGGTGGGCCTGACCCACTTCCCTAAACTCCACGTCAGGGGACCTGCACAGGAGCTCGTGTGGATACTAAACGGTAGCTGCCATGGGCCTTTGGCCCTGGAGACACAGTGTCCCACTCACACGCCCATGCCCCTCCCCTGCTCCTCAGGGCCCTGAGAAAGAACTCTGCACCCACTTACCGTCTGCATAAGGTTCATTGATGGGGATCATGCTCTGGGCCTGAGGAAGGAGACAGAGAGACACTGAGGGGCGGGGGAGGGTGGAAAACACAGGGGCGGCAGGCAGGCGGCTAGAGACGCTTCTATAAAGGGGCCAAGGGAAAAGTCAAGGCCCCGTGAGGGGACAGAAGATGAAATGGGGCTACCCAGTACCCCAATCAACTCCTCTCTCCTCAGGCACCTTGCCAGGGGGAAGGGTCCCACCAATCATGGTTGGGGGCACCCACAGAATAACAGCCCTGGGATGGGGAGTGGAGGGGAAAAGAATCAAGAATGGCTGCCACGCCCTGCCTGGTGTGGCTCAGTGGGTTGAGTGCTGGTTTGCACACCCAAAGGTCAGTTCGATTCCCAGTTGGGGCACATGCCTGGTTTGCAGGCCAGGTCCTGCCTCAACACTTTATATCAGTGTGAGCAAAATTAAATTGCCATTTGGGTTGGTCAAAAACAGACAGGCGGTTCAACCTACTCTTTCCACCTTCTGAGAATCGTCCTAAACGATCCAACTGAGAAATAAAAACCTAGGACGCTGCCAGGGTGGCAGGCGCCCCCATGAAAGTGCTGTCCCCAGCCCACCCGGGACACTCACGGCCTCCCAGGCGGCCGGGTCGTGCTTGAAGAGGGAGTTGGTGAGCTCCACGGACACGCGCTTGCGGTAGTCTGGGTTCTTGTCCTCGGAGATTCGGAACAAGACAGCCGCCGCGTAGGTGGCTGAGTGGAGGGGAAAGGCCCCGTCAGGCACCCGTCTCCGCCCAGGCTCAGGGCGGCAGGGGCGGGGAGATGGGGACGCAAGGCCCAGCCCCCTCCCTCGCCCCCCTGGGCGAGCACAGCCTCTCACCAGTGCCCTCGTTGCGGGAGTGAAGCAGCTCCATGAGCGGGGACGAGGCCCCCTCAGCATCAATGGCATCAGCTGCCTCCTTGTCCTGGGCCAGCTCGCACAGGACCCCAGCAGCCACGCGCTGGATGTTCTCCACCGGCGAGTACAGGAGCTGGGGGAGGGGGCGCGGGGTGGGGTGAGGCGGGCGGGCAGTGCACCGCAGAGCCCTGCCTGTCTCTGCCTCCCCTCTCTGGACATAACCCAAGCTCATGCTAGAAAGCATAGAAAGTCTAAGAAAAGCATGAATACACGGAAAAGCCAGCCAGCCACAAATCCCCACCCAGACAGACACAGCCTCTGCTAACACGTTGGTATATTTCAGTCATCCCTGCATCCTGTCTCTCCCTCCGACACAGCATGAAGCGTTTCCTGTATGTTTCATATAGGAAGCACCACAAAACTTTTCCTAAAGACCTGTGAGTTTACGCGGGTACTCAAGAAAGAAAGAAAGAGAATGCTACAAAGCAAAAACAACCATCACACCACATCGATCACCTGACCGGTGGCTGCCAACCTTCCCAGCTCAGTAGTGGGGATCGACAGGGGCCGGGGGGACCGTTCCTGCCCGCCTGCCCAGACTCACCTGCACAAACAGGGGGATGGTGTTGAGCCGGAAGATCTCCATGCGGTTCATGGGGTCCCGGGCGAGGATGTGCAGGGCTCCAGTGCAGCCCTCCTCAATCTCCTCCATCCTCACGCCATCCTGCACAAGACGGAGCGTTGAGGCATGGCGACAGGTGGCGCTTGGACGTGACCTCACAGCCCCCAACACTCTGACAAAATCTTGCGGGTCCGTAGAGGGGCATCGGTTGTAACTTGCCTCCCCGAGTGTACATATTTGCGTGCACACACATGCACACAAAAGCCATCCTGCCCCCAGGGAGGGCGGCCACAGGCACCACCAGCCCACTCACCGTGTAGGGCTGCTGGGTGCCTGCAGCGACGTGGCGCTGGGCATCCTGATGGGCCTTGACCAGCAGCTGGACAAGGCGAGGAATGACTGCTGCCTCCTGCAGCGGGGCATGGTTGGCTGGGCACAAGGCCAGATTCCTGATCAAGCCGATGGTTGCCTGGCAAGAAAAGGGACCACAACCAGGGTTGTTTCTTGGGTGTCTGGAGGACCTCAGTTTCCCAGCATCCTCCTCCTGCCCCGCCATCTCTCTGTCCGCCCGGCCGGACATGGATGCGCTGGAAGGTCTCCAGAGAATGAGCCCACTCCAGCCTGTGTTCCTTATTCCATAGGATCTGTGAATTCCCATCTGTCTAACTCTAATAGCCCCTGCTAAAATGATACCCTGTTCCAGAACACTATGCCAGCACCCATGCCCTGAACCTCTTACCCTTACCCCCTCAATCACCCCCCCGCCCCCAGAGACACAAGCCATACTTGCTTTTCTGATAGTTCCCAAACCCTGATTATCAGGGAGACCTCACTACAGTCGAGCCCAAAGCCTCCTCCCTTGGGGATGCTCACACAGCAATCCATCCCCAGCAGGGCTGCACTCTCCTCCCCAGGGTCCCCGACTCCCAGGAGGCACTCTGGCCTCCCAGGGTCCCTCAGGGTCTTGCAAGGCAGTTTATCATCGAATTTGATCCTCAAAACAAGAAGCCAGGGGGCAGGGATGAAAGCCGTGTGAGCAATGGGGACATGGGTGCAGGGCAGACAGTCGCCTGTCAGTCAGCTGCAGGGTCGGGATGCAAAGACCTCCCCACCTTGGGCCTGCAGCAGGCGCCAAGCCCAACGAGGGGCCACGAGCTGCCCTTTTTAGTCTCACTAAGAATTTTTTTAAAATGTACATCAGTTACAGTCATTCTTCTCTGTCCTGTTAAATTGTCTAAAATATAGCCAGTGCCAGCTGGCCCTCCTGAGAAGGCCCCGCCCCCTCACACCCAGGCCTCCCTGTGGCAGGTACCTGCTATCCCCCAGAATCCTCTCAATCCCTTGTCCTTTTTAGCATCACTCCTGAGTTAACAGACACATGGTCCTCTGACACACTGCTAGTCTCTTTGCGCCTATATGTAGCCAAATGACCGAGTTCCAGGGTGTGGGCTAAAGTAACGTGTCCCACTTCCTGGTCACTGCTAGCCTCCCACGTTCCTGGGACCAGAATGCACTGGGCAGAATGACACAGCCCAACCACTGCTGTGAGCACAGCTCTCTGGTTCAGACCCTCTCCAATGAGAAGTGAGCTCTGTGGACCAGGAGCAACACCTAGGAGCTTGTCAGAAAATGCAGAATCTGCCCTGGCTGCTGTGGCCTGGTGGATTGAGTGCCAGCCTATGAACCAAAGGGTTGCTGGTTCAATTCCCAGTCAGGGCATATGCTCGGGTTGTGGGCCAGGTCACCAGTAGGGGGCGCTTGAGAGGCAACCACACATTGATGCTTCTCTCCCTCTCTCCCTTCCTTCCCCTCTCTAAAAACAAATAAATAAAATATTAAAAAAAAAAAAAGAAAATGCAGAATCTCACCACCCCCACCAAAGCCTACCAAATCAAAACCTGTTTAATGAGACAGCCCACAAGCTGGCGGGGATGGCTGAGCTACAAGAAAACAGATCCTGGCTCTCAGGAGCAGAGCCGCTGCGGTAGGTCTAACCCACTCCATGAGAGAGGGACAAATTTCTCTCCCAGAGCCTCTCTGTCACAGCAGCCTTGTCTACTGTGACTGCACCTAACCCTGACTGCAGAGCGCCCCCTCCCCGCCCTAACCCCCAGCACAGCGGCGGCTGTACCTTGACCAGGGGCCACTGGTTGGGCTGATTGAGCAGCTTGACAATGGCCGGGATGCCATAGTTGAGGCGCACAGAGTTCTGGGCCATCTCGGCCTCGGGGTGGCGGCTGGTGAGGTGGCGCAGGGCGCAGACGGCAGGCTCCGTGATGTCGTCCTTGTCGCCGGCGCGCAGGATGGCGTGCACAAGAGCCTCTACGCCGCTATTCTGCGTCACCAGCGTCTTGTTCTTGCTGTTGTTGCACGTCAGGTTGGACAGCGTGCCCGTGGCACAGGTGAGGACGTTGACATCATCCACGCTCAGCTGGTTCACCAGAATCTTCAGCACGCTCTCCAGTCCCTCCTAGGGTCGGGGGAAGGCAGGGATGTGTGAGAGGGACTCCCAACGGCTCCCATGTATGGCCCAGGGGAGAGAAATGACCTGACAGCTGGGGGTGGGGAGGTGGGGGGGAGGCGGCAGTCTGAAGCCCACTCAGCTGACAGGCAATGGACCCCACCTCTGTGCCAGGGCACCTTTATCCCCGCCATCCTGCCGACGCCTGTGAGAGCAGCGCCCCCCTGTGGGCAAGTGAGACTCAGCGAGATTGTGTGGCTCGCCTTCCGACCCACAGCTGGCCGGCTGGATCTGAACCCAGGCCTGTCTCTAAGCTCCACGCTCTTTCCTCCAGCCCCCTGTTCCTCCTCTGAATGCTCAGACGCAGGCAGAACCTCACTCAGGCCAAGGGCGGTGGCCCCCAGGCCAGGAGGACACTGAGGAGGAGGCCACAGGCTTCAGTGGCCCAGCCGACCCATTTTTACATGTTTCCATCTTTCTGGGTCTTCATGGCTGCCCCCTCAGTGATCCCCAAGCCAAATCTGCTTTCGGGAAGCCTTACTTCTCCTGGGGTGGAGGGCAGCGAGCAGCATGTGGGCTCTGTGGTGGAACAGGAAGACCCTGGGCTCTGGGCACAGACAGTTCTGAGTTCACACCCCACCCTGCCATTTCTTAGCTGTGACCAAGGGCCTTAGTTCACTCCCCGAGCCTGTTTCTCCATCTGAACAGCCCATCCCACACTCTGCCTCCAGTCCTGGGAGGGGCGACTGAGACGGTGCCCGAGAGTCCAGCACGTGGCCGGAGCTCACGAAACAAACAGCCTGTGGACAGGGCTCTTAGGAGCGATAGTCAGGTTGTGAGGAGAGACCAAG